>RXPK01001973.1:0-59964 GCA_004143645.1 Protaetia brevitarsis
GCCCTTGGAGGAAGAAAGGCTGGATTGGAACAAGCGGAAAAGTGCTAGCAAGGAACACGAAAACGTTTGAGGAAACGGAGGGCAATACACTAACATGTCCAGAACATCGAAGAATGAAAATTTCCCGGAACAATTTATAAAAAACGTAAGGTAAGCTTAATACAAAAAAATACACGTTAATAATAATTAATTATTTCTGCAATTAAACTGTAATAATTAGAAGAGAATTTTTGTCCCCAAGAACATTTTTTTTCCCCTCCCGCAGGATTCGAACCAAAATCCCTCCTTTACCGGGACAAGCGCTTTCACCAATTAAGCTAAGAGGGATGTAGTTCCGAACGTTTTAACCGAATATACAATACTGTCGATATTGAGATCTTTGGAAAAGGCTCGGCAGGGCGGCAATTAATGCAAGGATTGCAAGCTTTTTACAGTGAGAATTAACAAATTAATGTATTTTTTTTTACTTTAGGAGACATTTCTTCTAATTATTGCAGTTAATAGCAGAAATACATTAATTTGTTAATTTCTCACTGTAAAAAGCTTGCAATCCTTGTACAGTTAATAATGTTGTAATAATCGTGTAAATAGCATTTCAATCTAGTACGGCTTACTAAGGTTTTCGGACATTAACCCGTCGCAGGACAGCACGGTGTGTCCCCTCAAAAAACGAATAGCACTAAAACAATGCATAACCCTGGGTCGTGCTATCCTGGAATAGTGGCCGCTTGTTCATTTATTTGCATTGTTTTAATTCTATCCGTTTTTTAACAGGACGCACCGTACTATGCTGTGACGGGCTAATGTGTCATAAATAACAATTTAATATTTAACATTTAGAGTATGCAACCAGGTAACTATCTACATCTGTTTAAATAAAAAGCTAACATTTTCCATAGCAGTACATAGAGCACAAAATGTATGATGGTGAAGATAACGTACTTGAGGTTCATAAATATTATAAATATACAGGTAAGAAATATGCGAGTGTTCTTAATCCAAGTAAAATAACAATGAGAACAATGAATAAGACAAGAATGTTTAAAAGGAAAGAAGAGAATAAAGATGAAGTCAAATGTTAAAAGAAATATTGCTGTATAATAAATAGAAATCAAATGATATAATAATATAAAAAAACATAATGGTAGCAATTATGCAGGAATTAGAGAAGTATTAAACAACACAAAAAATACAAATACAGATAAATAAAATGAACATAAAAGACAAAAATTAAAGAATATTTAAGATATATGCAATTTTATTTCACAAAAAGTTAGAATTTATACTTAAAACATGCAAAGCAAGTAAAATAAATGATAAACCAAGAAATCGGGCACCAAATATACAGGGTGATCCAACCACCATTGCTATTATTGCTCATTATTGATTCTAGAAAGTAGGTTGAATTAGCAAAATATTCATGTTTTTAACGTTGGTTAATATGCAGTATATAAAAATAGAATTGCATGACGCATTTCCCAGAAATTTTAAATTTTATATTTTTTTTAATGGAACCCTCTGTAAACACATATTGTAAAGAAAAAAGTGACAGATGTATTAATTTATGATGCAAAAGTTTCAATACAATATTAAACGTATAATAAAGAAGTTAGGGTGCCAAAGACACACTTTAATTTCATAAAACTTAAAGTAGTATAAAGAAGGAACTTTTACAAACAAAACAGATACATATCTTTGTGTTTATTTTAATATATGCCATCTTAAAATGCCGTTGAAATTAAACTGAAAAGGAGAAAGTTAATGTATAATGTGGAGCAAGTACGGTTATACTCGTGGAAGCAAAGGTACCAATATTCCAAGGAAGCAGTCGGGTAAATAAACAAACTCCTCTGTTAACCCAGTGAAGTTTCGTAATAATTTATTACTTCTTCACAGCGCCGAACAGGAATTAATTAGAAATGCTCTGCTGCATAACATGTTCAAAAATGTAGGTTAAAAGTTAATTAAACTATAGATAAAAACATTACAAGTGGTAAAAATTAAATTTAAAAATATTTAAAGTTAAATATTGAAAAGAGATGTAGACAACACATAACATTTTTGTTACACACAATTGTTATGTGTTGTCTACATAACAACGACGGCCACCATTAACTAAATGTATAATTTATAAATACTGCTCAAAAGCATTATCTTTCTTCTTTGAGTACATTCTGGATAGCTCTTAAGACTCTCCTTCCATCCAACTCGCGAAAATCTTCCCTAACCTTATTTTGCAATTAGTTCATGTTGTTGTACCGCATTTTGTATGCTGCGGGCGGTACGTATAGGTGGTGTCCAGATATGAATTATGCGGTAGTTGTCTGCTGGAGTACCGTCCTGCTGAAGAGAAAGCATCGTTTTGCGAAACAAATCAAGAAAAGTCGCCGCTAACCACCGACCGAGCAAGATCTGTGTTAGTTAGAAACCCATTTTATTTACTGTAAAGATTGATCTGGATAATTAAATCTGATTTCTCAAATGATAGATTAAGAAACCCTCTTTGAATCCGAACAGCAGAGAGATAGCGTCGTTTTGCGAGACAAATCAGGATGGGAGGCAAACTAACTACCAATTGAGCAAGTATGTGAATTTATTTGTGTACAGCCACTTAGTAGAACTCATTTCCGTGTAAATTTCTACGAATAAACACATTTTTACGTGGAAAGTATAAATTTTGGCGCATCAAGTAATTGACGTTATCGAGAAAAACCTCTAGAACGGTACGAATAAATTCTCTCTCCTGTCAATACACCATTGTAGAACACTGACCAACGACTGTCGAACTAATTAATCCGCACCAAACATTAGAAGTAAATCGAACTTGTGCAGCATGTGGACGCACTATTAATAAATGTTCATGCGACCAGTAGTGACCATTCCTCTTTGAATTTTTACAATCTTATATATTTTGGCTGCTGACTGGTCAGTTTTGGATACTTTTAGTATTGTTAACATCCCGGTTGATGAATTTTATAATTTGATTTATAATATATTGGACAGATCAGTTCCCAAGACTTCGCCGAGTAAATCGCGTTTCGCATCTTGGTTCTCCAACGAAAATAAAAATAAGCTTAAAACTAAAAATTTTATAGACGAAAGTGAATGTCTACAAAGTATCCCCGTTTTCTATCATGAATTGAGCAGATTAATAGCCTTAGCTAAGCGTCAGATTTAGAAATATCGACCACTTAGAAAATGTAATTAAACAATGTACCGCGGAAATCAATCCTGTTTTTTTTTCTTTTACGGAACGTTGCAAGAGAATTTAATAATAGATCGATAATATGTTTACAAAACAGAGGGCGAGATGTAGAAGTATAGTGTTTATTCTTTACGCCAATAAATATTTGCTGTTAACATTTTTGTAAATGTATTGCGTTTTATTTTTTATTCTACATGTGGTGATTAACATTTGGGCCTATTTAAAAAGAAAGAGGAAGTTAAAATAATTCTAAGTCACAAAATTTCAATTAGATGCAATTATTTTGTTTCGTTTGAAAATAAAGCATATTGTGCAGCAAAAATAATAATCCCATTTTAAAGTTTTTTTTTCAAGGCTATAAAAATGTTTAAACTACCTAATTTGGCATAGCATGAATGATTTTCTCTCACAAATTATACACAGAATAGGATATGACTCCTGTATGATCTCAATCAATTTTGTATACAGGGTAATTCCGAAAAAAAGATTAAATCTCATTTTTTGTTCAAATTAAGCGAAACTTCATATTTGGATATAGCGTTGAATTTGAAACAATATTTATCAATAAAGTAATCTTCTAAACTCAAAAACTGAGATACTTTACTCATAGCGTAATTTCATATTTTTGACCTGCCCTCGTATACAATTAAATTTTCAGCAGATTTGATGAGTGTTATTTTAGTTTCAAGGCATGCAGAGGTAAACTGTAAGAAAAAAGAGTTACTACATTCAAAGACAAAAAAAATCTCCGTATGCTGCACACTTTCTGCCGGTCACTGTGTATCACCTCATCAACATCGGGTGGACACAGTTTATACGGATTTTTCACTTGCGTTCGACACTCTTGATCATGGGCTCCTTTTACCTAAGCTTGACTCTTTCGGCTGTTCTCCTAAGCTACAATTATTGGTGCAATTATATTTGTCAAATAGATCAAATTTGGTATTCTACAATGGCTTGAATCTCAAATATTTTTGTCTACTAGCGGCTTACTACAAGGTTCTACCCTCGGTCCTCTGCTTTCTTATTTATTTATTAATGATTTATTGCAATCTTTTATTTGTTCTACGGTAGTTTATACAGATGATGTTAAACTTTCTTGCTGTGTGTTAAATCTTGATGAGGCTAGCATTCTTCAAGATAATTTCGCTCAATTGGTCAACCAAGCACAAGCTGTTGCTTAACACTGAAATATATTACGTGGTATCCTATACGAGGAAGGTCAACTTCTATATTATGTTTACAATATTGAAGAAAAGCATTAAATAGAGTTCTCACAATTAAGGACCTTAGTGTTATTTTTGACCCGGTATTGGCTTTCACCACTCATATTGAAGCTATGTGTTCTTCTGCTTCCAAAATATTAGGATTCATTACTCGAGTTTAATGCCATTTCAACGATGTTTCCCATATGAAGACACTTTTTTATGCATTTATTGCAAGCAAGGTGGAATATGCCTCCATCATATGGTTTCCATTGTACGCATCATAACAGCTTCCCATGGAACGTATTCAACGCTGACTTCTCAATTTTTTATCTTTTAAATTAAATGGAATACATCCTAATTAGGATGTTTCGTACAAGGAGTTACTCACTATGCATCAGATGGATACTTTAGCCCAACAACGCATAGTCCAGAGTGCAAGGTTCCTTCATGCACTTATGATTAACAAGGTTGATTGCCCAAAGCTTCTATCCACTGTGTGGTTCAATGTTCCTCGTTTGGCATCCCAGCATGCTTCTACATTCAATATGAAGACACCAAGGACTAACCTACTGCTAGGGTCACCTCTCTATTATATGACAAGAAACACTGAAGCTTATTTTGATGATATTTTCGTAGAAACTCTTTTAAAGTAGATTTTGAATTGTTTGCTCATGTTTAATTCTTTAACTCTTTTCTTTGTTAGTATTTGTAATAATATTACTTATATTTTAGTTATTAAGAACTGTATTCACTTTTTTTGATATTTCGTCCTGTAATTGGGGTAACCTGTTGTGCAATAAAATATATTATATTATTAAACATACCTCTATTGGAGAAATTTGTTTCATCACTCCATAAAATTCACTGTGCTCCAGTCAAATTTTCATCACAAAAATTAACGAACCATTCACAAAAAGCCAACCTTCTGTTTGAATCTGCTAGTTGTAAATTTGTGAGGTGCAGTACTTAAATGAGATATACTAATGCTTGTTTAATATTCTCTTAACTGATCCATATCTTAAACCCAATTCCTTAGTAACATCTATAATGGAAAATTCGCATTGGACTCCAAAATATGCTGAATACTGTAATTTCTACCTCTTCGTTGATAATCTTTTTCTTTGTTCTTTTCATCTTAAATGTGCAATCATGTTGTCTAAATTATTTTAAAAGCTTTCGAAAGCAATATCCACCTGACTGCTGTCGTAAGCGATATATTCTTAATATTATCTAACACTGAACAACGAAAGATAACGAAAAATGTTCAAGGTACTGATAATAAGAATATAATAATAACAATTAGAAGTAAAGAACACAACCCAAAATCAAATAACAAACTTTTTTTTAATGATTAAACGTGCAAAAGGTTTAAATTCTGTCTGTTTTAGAGAATTTCAAAGAACGTACTATTTTTTTTTTTTTTCTTAAAGTAAAAGAAGCCTACTATAGATTTTACAGAATGAAAGTGTATCTTTGACATCAACTAACATCCGCTCTTCTTCACAACTTCTTTATTATTCGTTTTAAGACAATATTGCATTGAGACTTTTGCATCATAAATTAATATATCTTTCAATTTTCTTTACAATATAGAGAGTACCTATTCCATAAAAAAATTATAAAATTCTAAATTTCTCGGAAATGCATCATGCAATTGTATTTTCGTATACTGCATATAAATCAGCTTTTAAAACATAATACTTTGCTAATTTAACATACTTCCTAGAATCAATAATAATAGAGACAGCAATAATGGGCACTTAATTTAAATCAACCTGTACATAGAATTCGATTTCACTTTGAAAGAACAGAATATTCAACAGAGACCAAAAAAAAATTTTTAACGAAACTAAAATACGATATAATTTTATTGTAATAAGCGAGGTTAAATGTAAATGGATTGCACCTGCTAATAATATAGAGCGTACAATATTTCAAAATTAATGAAAAACCTGAGATGCAATGAGAAGAGCATACAAGTGAAGCGACTAAGGCTATGAATTTTGATATAGCAGCTGATCAAATGAATAAAGTATGCAGAAAAGAAGGAAAACTAAAGAAACAGGATGTAGGGAGAATTGCAAATTGAAAAAAAAAAAAAACATATACGAATATATCAGCAGTAAATGATATTTATCCACTCTAGTTTCCTATAAAAATAGCATTAACAATAACTCAATAGTTACGCATTGTTACCAGATAGAATCGGTTAATGTTCGAAATACGTGATCGTATACAATTAAAGGGAAGATATAACAAATATATAGAGCAGTTTTTTTGTGCGCACACGATTTGTTTGGTATGTGCCTCGAAAAATTGCTGATATGCATGCACGTAGTGTCTTAATTTGCATTCTCGCAATAATGTCAGTAGTCTACCTGGTAATCTTTAATTAAGGAAATTCGTTTTTTAGTCTGTCTGTTACTAGTTTCAGCAGGACGATTTCTTTTTAAAAGACGATCACATGAGCTTAGAATATTACAACAGGAAATATTTCGAATATGCCAGGCTAACAAACGTGAAACCCAATCGAACATATAGGGCGTACTCCATGTGGTTCAAATCAATAAAGATCGTAGGTGGCAAGGACAATAAATTAAAAGTAAGAAGTAGTGCATGTTTAAAATAATAAAACGTTAATGCAATAAGTTAACAGTATTCACAGGAATAACGATTTTAGACTAGGCTTTGGGACACAGGTATATAACCAACGGTCCACTATTGCCAATACTTGAATTTGACGTTTATACCTGCGAGTGTTTGAAAAGAGATACATTTGGTATAACCAAAATCTTGAAACTAGGAAATTTGACAGCGTGCCCTATTAAAGAGGTAACTAAACATGAGTTTAGACAATAACTTGTACATATTTCCCATAAATATTTGTTTTTATCTGTTTTAGGGGTATTATTATATCAAGGATTTTAATGTAGACGACAACAAACTTCCTCCCTATTTACCCCAAGGTCAATACAAATTTCAAGTGACACTCATTGAATCTAATAAGCCAATATTAACACTTTCTCTCTACACGGAAATAATTTACAAAGTGAAATATCAACGCAAAACTTAAAAAAAATTCTGTACCAAAACGATACAATCTAGAAATCTTTATGCTAACACGAATATAAATATCAAACTAGTTAAAGTCTAAATAAGTAAATAAATAAATACTCTTTAGGTATATTCCAAGTCCAGCAGTCTCTTCTACCTTATAAAGACGTACTACGTAAGGGAGTAATTTGCCAAACAAACTTGTAGAATAGTTTGTAGTGGTGGGCTAGAACCTTACAAAAATGCGTGTTAGCTTTCCTGAGGGTTCTTTTGGAAACACAAAAGATGCATGTATGCAACAATGAAGTTATAAAGCTACTCACCACATTAAATATTTAGTTATTTCTCGTTTATGTCTGCACTGCGAATACTGAAGCTCTGTTGATCATAATCTAACTTTTTAGATTATCATCATTTCTTGCATATGTATTGGAATTGAGTCACATTGTAGTAAAATGCACTATGTCATCACTATTCTAATTCTGATCAAATAGAAATAATGACGGCGCACATACAGAATCCCCCTAATGCAAATGGTTGAATAAAGACATCGACACAATTAATAATAATTTTCAATAACAATCAAACGATGTTAAAAGCACTAAATACAGGTCAATGCAACTCGAAGCTGATCTGAGCCTGTAGAACACTCTAACTAGAGACCAGAACCTGCGATTGGAATAACATCTACCAACGGCAGCTAAACAGCAAATTAATTTCTGGGCAAATCACAAAGTACCCCAATACTAAGACAACTGATTTGGTACATGCGAACGACTCAATTTTACACAATCATGTCAGAACAGCGAGAGAAATTTAAAGGAAAGTGGGAAAACAACGAGCCAAGATTCATAAATTTTGACGCTTTCATGATAACATAAGCACTGGAAACGAAATTTGTGTATTAATAAGAACTCACAAAACAAAAATAACTTAATGACATTTTTCAAAATTGAAAAAATATATTTCCATACTGTTCCTAAAATGGGGTTAGAAATTGCAATGTCCACACTGATAGACTAGTCCCTGACGAAAATGTGTTCACTGAAGCATGGCAAATTAGTAAAATTCTCAATTAAGAACGTTTCCACATCTCCAGATTTCAAAATCTTTGAATTTTGTTTTCTTTAAAAATTATATTGCCCAGTAACCAATAACCAACCTATACATTACCTAAAACTCAAGTCATTCACTTTTTTCTGACCTATAAAAAAGTTTTGCCATGTAAGAAATCAAATCTTCAAACTAATCCTAATCTGAATCTCTACTGTACTGATACCACATTCATATCCATACTCAACTAGGAGCTATCACCTGTTAAGAAGGTGTAGAAACATTCCGTTTTCTTACTGCTGTTTGTTTATACTAACTCTAATAATAATCTTCATTGTGCCGCAACTATTGGACATTCTCTAAGTGGTTTAAGTTGCCCTTACTAAATCTGAATATTTTGTGAAGACAAATTTTATAAAAATCGTTCCAAAATTTGGCAGTATCTTCCTTACGAAATAAAACCCGCAAACGCGATACACATGTTTTGGATATGTCATCTGGTAATCTTGTCCATGGACAATTGTTATTGCTTTTTTGTCAAACCAAAATGCCAGATATTATGCAACCAGTATTACAATACATCACCAATGCAATTTGAATGAAGTATATAAGTACTTTCCTTTACTTATTCAACTACCCCATATTACAGGCAAATCTGACTAATTACTCAAAAAGAGTAAGAATTTCAACACGAAAGGGATACTAGTTATCCCATAGCTTTCTTGCGATTGGAGAGTGATTTTCGACACTCTCATTAATGGAGCTTCTCCTAAATCTGGGTTTTGGAAACCGATTGAGATCCAGAAAAGAATTGGCTGATGATTTCTTGTTTAACCAGTTTATTAAGCCTCTCGTTACCTTTAATGTGAGAGTGTTCTAATACTCTAACTAAACTAACTCTGTTTGTCATAACCTGTCGCAATGCATTCGTCAGGACCTGTGCGAATTTGGACTCGAAGCTGTTTGCTCTTGAAGCGTTTAGCATAGCCTGATTATCAGTGCATATATAGAACTTCAGCATATCTCATCCCTTTTTAGAGATGCTCCTTGATGCAGATATATGTGATATCCCTGAAATATGATCTGACCAATAACTCTAATAATTTGGTATGATGAACAAAGGTGCAGTAGCAAACTGCTATAACTGAATTTATAGATATGGAGGCTTACGCGTTTAGGAACAACAGGTGCTATGAAAACTACTTCTACAGCAGCAATGGAATGCCTTTTAGACCTCTCTCCTCTCCATTTGGTGATAATGGGCAAGGCAAGAATGGACCATCTCAAGTGGCAGATATGCAGGACTGGGGCACAATGTATTGTCCATCATGTGAAAGGCAACTTTTAGAAATGAGATCAGATCACATAATTTTGACATATCATTTTGATAAAAATTTCTAGGTGGTAAGAAATATAATAATCACCCTTCTACTGCTACTACTACTTCTAAGCGAATCTATATTGCTACAGACAGCCAGGCGACACTGAGGACACAAGTAAACCCCAAGCCACAATCAAGACTGGTCTGGGAATGTATTCGAGAACTGAATAGCCTTATAGATCGCAATATAGTCACTTTGCTCTGGGTGCTCGGATATTTAGCAATCGAAGGAAACGAAAAAACCGATGAGTTAGCAAGAGAGGGATCATCTGCTTCATATAGAGGCTCAGAACTTGTTCTAGGAGTATCTATAAGCACAGCACGAGAACAGGTAAGAACTGGGTCAAAGGGAAGAATACTGGAATAATACAACTAGGCAAACTCATAGTAAGACCTTTATTAAGGTACCATCAAAAGAAGAAGGCTAAAGAAGTACTGCAGCTCAGTAGGAGAACTTACAGAAAATTGGAACCAACACTGGAGATACCAACTGCAGACTGTGTAATAAAAGGACAGAGAAAGCTTACCACATTCTGTGTGAATGCAAGGCTCTGGATGCAAGAAGACAGGCAATTTTTAGCAAGCAAAAATGAGCCCAAAGATTACTTTGATCAACCAGTCAGGTACCTGTATAGATTAGTGCAGGACACTAGGATCCTGGAATTGCTAGTATAGTTTAATGGGTAGAAATAAGGTAGACTAAATACAAAAACCCAAGAAGCTGCAATGTTTCCGTAACTCCATGCCAGACGGTTCCCACCAAAGAAAAAAACCCAACAACTCCCAACTTTTTTCCATCTTGAATCTACCTGTCTATCATTTGTGAATTTTGGTGCTCCCAAACCCAATAATGATCTCACCCCTATACTGAGGTTATTTAAAATCACTGGATATCAGGGAGTCCCTCTATTTGCAGATGGAAAAATAATATCACCTCCAAAGCTGCAGTTGGGCAGGTGCGCATTGCACCTGGAATTCTCAGGCAGATCATTCTCTGGAGTTCCTGTACTACACCTGTGAAATGGAAATACCATTAAATAACTACAAAATTTCCATCTAATAGCAAAAATAAAATTAGATAGCTCTGGAGACCCATCAACAATAAGATAAGAAGCAGCTATTGAAGAAAATATGATATTTCCATAGAAAGATATTATTTATCTCAAGCTTTTAAGAATAATGACGAGAGTAAAGAGAGTATAGAAGCAAATTGTTGAAAGTGTACATTTAAATATTCTCTCCCGTATAAAGCAAATAATAATAAATAATGGAAATCGTTTAAATACTTGTCCTCTTTGGAACTAACACCAGACTCACATTTCTATCAGACCGTCGCATCGAGCCCACGTTCTTAAGCAGTACAAAAGTAACGACTGTGTTCATCTGCACAGCATACTGCATTAATAGGTTCTAAAAAAGTTTACGCAATTGCTCGTACAATAGCAATAAAACCATAAAGTGCGCGGTTTAGAGAACTTTAATTATTGGAAAGTAGCTACCGTTTAGTTTACTAGGAAAGCATTAATTTAGCATTGTAATCATTTAATACCCGTCCTCGCGTATTCCATCTCTTAATGTTTGCGTAAACTTAAGCGATTCATCGGCGGTGTCTATTTGTACCCACTTTTAACTGTATGAACTATGTAGTGTTGAGAACGAAGCTTTCATTATCGTTCACGACCTCAAGCAGTCTATTTCCTTCATTGCATAAATCAAGCGCTTGTGCATAAAGTAGGTGTTCCATATTGCCTTCACGGGAGTAAACGTGTAGTAACGTGTTTATATGTAAACAATTTACTATTTGTTTTATCAATAAGTTATTTGTCTAAACATTAAAATGTAACCTATTATAAAAACCATGCTGTGAGCGAAGCTGTTTGCTCGGGCCTTTTACGAAATGTATCCGCTCACGTCGTGAAAACAACCTTGAGTATTAGTTTCATTCATTCTCTGGCTGCATACTGCAATATTCACTCATAGCCGTACAAGTGAATGAAACTACGTTCAATACTCAGTATGAACGAAAGCCTGATATAATGCAATAATCGCACCACAAGTTATAATTCTATTGAAGATTTTTTTATTTATTTAAAAAAACTATTTTTCTTTCGGAGATTTTTCAGGCATTCAAATTAATCACATAAAGTAGTTGCAGCAGAAAGGTCAACTAATGTATACAATTTTATTGAAACGTACAAATGATTGTTTCTTCTCAAATCACTTCTACCCTTTATATTGTACTCACTTTCACCCTAATGTTTTTCATACCAATGCAAGTTAAAACTTTACTGGGGAACTGCTTTACCATCTCAATGCTTTACTGGAGTCTCGATTACATCATGCATTTGTTCAACGGTCAACGGAAAACTTAGTGTGAAGTATGTGTGCATTGATGATATATTTATTTCTCCTTCCTCTCTGAATGACTTCTAAGACCGTAACAATGCACATCTGTCTGACCACATGGCTCAATCAATGTCTCCCTCGCTCCGGTTTTACTAGCATTACTAAAATCCTAACTCCGACATTGATTAGTCCAAGTCAAGACACACTCAAATTGTTACAAAGCTATGTAGAATGCTTAAACAACACTGTATATCTTCATTCAATAATGGGAAACGAAGTAAAGAAATAAAAGAGGTAATCAACGCACCACAAGTAAATAAGCATGAAAATGGCGATAGATTATCCAATAAAAGCATTAAATTGCTGCGGAATGACCAATCTTACCTCATATATTTAACAAATGCATGAGGGTGAATTTCAAGATGAACAAAAAAAACACAAAAATTGTAATAAAGTCTAAAAAGAAAAACGAATCTCATTCAAATTGCGCTTTCAAAAATAGACTTACTGCCAAGGGCAATGCGACTTTTAGAAAGCTATATCAAGAACGACAACAGCAGTGATTTGTCTAAGGCATTCGCTAAGGCCACATGGTTGCACTACTGGTTTATATAGTTTCTAAGTTTCAACAATGTGGTGTAGGAGATCAGGCATATAAACTTTGATCTTAGTGACCGCAAGCAGTTTATTACTTGGAAAAAACAACAAGTGTCCTGACAGTAATGAAAGGTGTGCCTCAGGGATCTATCCCGACATTCTTGCTGTTCGCAAGCGATATCAGTGACTACCAAATAGCATTGCAATTGCGAAGAGCGTGCATTTTCGTAGATGATGCGACACTGTTGACGAGGCAAGAAAATTTCAAGCTAGACATGAATTGGATTTGGCATTTAAATATGCGGATGAGTGTTTTAAATGCAATCAATTGTTGTTAAACTGCGAAAAAACATAAAAATACGCTAGTTTAAACTTGTTTACCTTGTAAAAACAAAATACGCAAAAAGAAACTATAAGCTTATTGAGCTTACATTTATCTAGTGATCTGATACAGGATTTACGTAGAGGCTTTCACAACGTAGTTGAATCGGTTATTGCTACCTAACAATCTAAAATAAAATGCTTTAAGTCAAGTTGTTCAAGAAATTCAGTCTTTAAATTGACCTGTGTTCTGTGCGCAATACAAAGAATTGTCGAGATCGGGAAATGTGAGACTACCAGACTTAGCTACTTTTCCATGTTTAACTCAAAGAAGCTTATAGGGCATTGATAGAGAACCATTCTATTTGCACATATAAAGTATTGCCAAAACAATAGAAAGCGATTAAAACTTTGAAGTAACCCTTACTAAATCATTATTAAATATTCTTGAATATGTTGCGCACACACCCAAGACACAAACATATGCGGGAATTTGCATGCACTCGACATAACTACGTGATCTCACACCACAGACTTAAAGAACACAATCGTTATTTAACTATCTGGTTATAAAACTTTATAATTGCATCCTTGTTTACCTACTTGGTTAAAAGCCGTAACACCAGGTTATTCGAGTTCAAAATTAAAGCACATATTATCAAGCCGTGAGTGTCACAATGTCGAGAATTTTTATACATCTCCTTTTTTTTTAATTTTAATAGTAAGTAATTTGCAAATATTTATTTCCTTTCACTTAGGTATTTTTCTGTCTGACTATAATATTCATGCTTGGAATTTACAATTAAGCGCTTGTTTTATTAGTTTCTTGTGTACTACTTCCATATTTTATGATTTATTTAAATGTTCGCATATTTGATTCCCAGCGCCTCCACCAAAACGCCATATTCCGAGACACGAAGGAAGTAAACACGAAGCTAAGCATTCGCTTGGTAAAACACTAATAGTAAATATTAATATATAGAATACAAATAAACAAAACTCCTTTGTTAGATCACTGAGCTTTCGTAATAATTTATTACTTCTTCAGAGCATCAAGAAAAAAATATATAAATGAGAGTACAGCACGTGCTTTCTACGCTCACACCGTAATTAATTACAAGTGCTCCACTGCATAACATGTTTGAAAACTAATTAGACTGAATATAAAAAAATTACAGGTAATAAAATTATAAAATTAAATTAAAAATTTTTGAAAGTTACATAATGAAAAGACATGCGGACAACACACAACAACGACAGCCACCATTAACTAAACCCGTTAGCACAAGCGCAACCAAACGTGTACGATTATTGGGAGTCGTATATCTTTCGCCGTGAAGATGTAATAGGAATTGAGGTTGCAAATGTCAGTTCTAAAATTGACCGAGTTGAAGTTTCGGTTTATGTAAACCATCTCGAGGAAATTGTTAGCAGAATAGATGGCTAAGGAAGACCTATAGTTCACAACCAGAGAGAGTTTCCTACTGTTATTAGAGGAAGTAGCCAATCGCACATAGACGTAACTTTCAGTACCAGAGGGGTAGCTAGACCTATAACAGGATGGCATGTGATAGAAGAGGAAAGCCTAAGTTGTTACCAACATATCCTTTTCGACTATCAGGATGTGACGCCAACCAAGCAAAGTGGTTTCAAAATAAATAAGGGATGGAAAGTTAAACAAAAGAATATGAACAAATTATCGAAGGAACTGTGCAAACTCTTACAAACTGGTAATAGAAGATCCATGGGCCCAGAAGGGATTACAAATACCATAAAGACAGCTTGTGACATAGTTTTCCCCAGAAAGACTATGGGTGGGAGGACTCCAGTGTGCTGGTGGTCCGATAATGCGGCGCTCACAAGAGGATAGTACTTAAAACACAAGAGGGCAATGGTAAGAAGTAATATAGGCACATATGAAAGGAGAAAATGGCAACATCGTGCGGTATACGCTCAAAGTAGAGAAAGCACTGAAAAAAAAACGGTTCAGATAGCCAAGAGGAACGCTTGGAAGAAGTTGATGGACGAAGTAGACCATGACATATGGGGATGGGTACCGTACCGTAACCAAGGAAATAAGAAGGCGGCCCGTCGTGTCAATGTCCGACGAGAAACAGATGGAGCTTGCGATGACGATCTTCGCCAACCAACCCCGACAGAAATGGAATAAGATGAAGACGAGAAGAGAAGATGTGCCCTTGTTGACCGAGGAGGAGTTAGTCCAACCGGGAGCCAGAATTAAGGGAAAGCCCAAGTGCTGCAAGGCCGGATGAAATTCCCGCTAAAGTAATGAAGGCGATGGTGCGAGACTGTCCTGAGGCCTGCTTGGCGGTCATGAACGAGCTGCTAGTTGAGGGAAGGTTTCCACCGGTTCGGAAGACGGCAGAATCCCTAAGGAGAAAAAGACGGAAGAGCAAGACAATGCTTATATACCGATAGCATTTTAAATGTAATGGGAAAGTTGCTGGAACAACTCCTTGCTGCGCGCCTGAAGAACGAGATAGAAGAAAGACAAGGCCCATCAGGTGATCAATTTGGATTTAGAGCGAGAGATCCACAATTGGAGCCTTAGAAAGGGTTAAATCGATTGCGGAAGGAGCTTATAGTGGACCATACAGTTCCAGATAGGTTTGTACTTGCAACTCTGGATATACAAAATGCCTTTAATTTTGCGCCATGGAATGGTATTCTGCAAGAGCTAAGGAGAAGAAGACTTTCGCCATACCTGTATAACATGATAACTAGTTATTTCAAGGAGAGGTTTCTGATGGTGGGCGATGGGGTATCCTGGAGGTGACGTGTGGAGTGCCGCAAGGCTCAGTTCAAGGCCCAATATTGTGGAACATTGTAACGACGTTTCTTACTATGTGTGATGTTCTCTCTGATTTGATTTATCTTTAGCTTTTCTTAAAAGATAATCTTTCGCGCGCTTACCTTTTCGCCCAGGAAACTTTATGAATGACCCCTGTAACAGCGTCCTCGTAATTCTTGCTTCTCACGTAGCGGCGCTGGCGCAGATCGCAGTCAGCTGTGCGATCACAAATTGCGCGCGAAGATGTTTGTTTATGTCGCGTACTAATACGTCGTACAATTATTAAAATTAACCCTAAATGAAGTAGCTTCAGTGCGTGAGTGATTATCCAGGGTTCTGGCTTGTAGTACGCAACAAATATGATATATTCCAGTGAAACAAATGCTTGGTTTTCGTAGTTTTATTTCCCAAATAAACAACACGACAAAAAAAAGAGTGTGTAAAAGTGTATATACAGCTAAGCAAATAATCATGAACAATATTTAACATATAGTACTAACGAATATGAATAGATATAAATAGTAAACAATCACGGAAAAATATTAGTTTTGACTGACGGAGCCTTCGGCCGCTTAGCCGAGAAGGCACGGGAAATAAATGCAGAAATATAAATATATGTACCGGGGTTCTCGCTTAATTCATGACGCTCAGTGGGTTAAACGTTAAGAATGAAATATAGGTCATTTACAGCAGGAATTCGTCTACGATAATTCTCACATTGACCATATACAGGGTGGGCGGCTTAACAAAAATACGAGCGTGCGACAAATAATAAAGGGCGATCTCACGGCGTAAACTATTAATTCGCGGGGCGGAAAGACTGTAAACGTATCACTCCTAAGAACGACAACAGAGTACAGTCTTGCGGATTCGGTAAATGGTTATAACCGCGTCACCCTTTACGGACGACAGCATATCATAACCTTGCAAGAACGGAAACACACTGTAAACGTATCACTCCTAAGAACGACAACAGATTACAGTCTTGCGGATTCGGTAAATGGTTATAACCGCGTCCCCTTTACGGCGACAGCATATCATAACCCTGCGAGAACGGGGAAATGCACTGTAAACGTATCACTCTAAGAACGACAACAGATTACAGTCAGTGAAGGTTCGGGGATCGGCGGAGGCTACGGAGTCTGCACGATTCGTGATGCACGGTTTAAATAGGCAAGCGGGATTCGAGCGTGCGTAAAGCCAACACGAGCGCGTGGGGAAATAGCGTGCGTAGATAAATGTGCGCCGCGTGAGGGGACGCGATACTCTAATAATTAAAACTATGACGCTTGCCGGTGAAAACAAATTAACGGAAATAAAAGCGGGCATAATGAGCGTATCCGGGAAAATCGACGAAATAAACTAAACATTTATGATAAAAGAAATTGTTAAATCAAAAATTTACTGACGTCAATTTTCCCATGTAACGACACGTTACAACATTTACTACAACGGTGTCCTTAAGATAGATGTGCCCTTGTGGGTTACCCTGATAGGATATGCGGACGACCTTGGAGTTGTGATCACAGCATGGGATGGGCAGGGGCTGGAAACGGCGGCCAATAACGCTATTGGCAGAATTGTCGAGTGGCTAAAAACCAAACAGCTAAAGCTCGCGCAACAAAAAACTGAGATTGTACTCTTGACAGCCGACAGAAAGTTAAAGAAAATAAGTGTGCGAGTGGGAAATATCCAAATATCAAGCCAAGCGAACCTAAAGTATCCAGGAATTTATCTGGATAGATACATGAGTATGATCTTACATGTCCGAAAACGCCCGAAAAGGCAGGGAAAGTCCTTTCAAATCATTGCCGACTAATGCCTAATATTTGGGGACCAAATGGAAGGCAGTAGAAGACTTTTTGGACCCATGTACACTCCATTATACTCTATGGGGCAACGATCTGGAGGAAAGCGATGGTCGTCGAGGCACATAGAAAGGTCTTCGAAAAGGTCTAGCGACAACTAGCCATACGGATCACCGGTGCGTATAGGACAGTGTCAACCAAGTCACTACTGGTACTGGCCAGGATAATTCCCATCGAACTAACGGTGATGCAGAGAAGAAATCCTTAAATGGAAAAAATAGCTGGGAGAAAGGTGTGTGCAGACATTCTGAATGCATGGCAGGACAAGTGGGAGACAGACGAGGGAAAGGGGAACTGGACCCGTAGTCTAATTAGAGATATAACCCTGGTATTATAGAACCCACGGAGAAGTTAGTTACTACATCACTCAGATACTGACAGACCATGGTTGTTTCCACTACTATCTTCACCGGATGGGTTTACGGAAAGACAGCATATGCGGCTTCCGCAACGAAGAAGATACAACGTAGCATACATTTTTCTATTGCCCGAGATGGAATACCCTGCTAAACCAAGCGCAGGAGCAAATGGGGATTTTAACACTAAGGAATATGATATCTATTATGCTAGAGTCACCGGAGAGCTGGACAACGGTGAACAAGATGGCCAAAGGTATACTTACCCAGAAGGAGACGATTGCCAGAAAGAACATGCAGGAAAGTCCGAACAGCTGCGAGAATCTTCCTCCCGAAGTAATGCCCCAGCAGTTCCAGGTGGAAGTCGAATGAGGGTTTTTTTTTAACCGGTAAAAATTCGACACGCCCTGACGACACGGATCGTCGGCAGTCATAATCATGAAATTTTGCGTTGGTTGGAATATTTGCCCTTAACTGATATATGTAACATAAAGATTCAAATGCATATACATGGAAGAGGAAGGATTTTACATTTTTAAAGGTTGGTCGGCATGAATCATAAAAGAGCTCCAGCAGTATTTCTAATTACAGACTTTTGCACTGAAAATACCTTTTGCGCTCCTGTCTTCTTCCATAAGAGTATGTCATACTGTAATCTAGAATGAATTTCAGCATATACAGTGAAATTAAACAATCCACAGATATCTGAGACCTAAGCGTTAAAAGCAAAAGCTTTTTGGTGTAACTTTTGCACAATACTGTCACATTGCTCTTTCCATGTCAACGTATGGTCAAAAACAACTCTTAAGGATCTAGTACTGTCACAGCAAAATAATTCATTTGTGTTTATAACGAAATTGTAATATTGAACACTCTTCTGCCTCGCGCACGAAATACCATGTATTTTGTTTTTTCTAAGTTTAATGACAGATCATTTTGCGAAAACCAGTTGCATAAGTTATTTAACAGAGAATTTGTTGTTTTTTCAGTAATTTGGGTATTTATTTCAGGAGCTATTTACATTACGACATCATCAGCATAAATCGTTCAATATATTTGATATGAAACAAGTGTATATGTATAAACTTAAAAGTGTAGGACCTAGCACTGAACCATGCTGAATTCCAGAATTTGTATAGTAACCACGATGATTCAATAAAAGTATAATTTTCTTTATTGTTTTTGTAACGTACTTTTACCATTTGCATTCTATTGTTAAAATATGAAGCAAACCATCCCCCAAGTACTCCTCTTATTCCATATAATTCAAGATTTTCTAACAGATCTTCATGTTGTACACAATCGAAAGGTTTCTACAAATCGCAGAATACACCAATGCTGCTTTATATTGCTCGATATTTTTTAAGATATTGCAATAATATTCAATTAATGCAGTGGAGGTAGACTTTCTAAAGCCATGTTGATTATTATTGATGATACTGTGTTTGTCAAGAAAAGAATTCAAACGATCTAACATATAATATTCTAAGATTTTTGTAGTTACAGATGTCAAAGTTACTGGCCTATAATTTGAAATATCTATTACTATGCTTTTTTTATAAACTGGTGTAACAGTAGATTTTTTTAGAACTGTTAGAAAAATTCCTTCTGTGACATATATGAGTTGACTGGATTGACCGACATAAGTTTAAGGACAATTGAGACATCGTATGATATATTCTACGTTTGATTGTAATGATAATGGTATTGACTTTTTAACATTGGAAAATAACGACTTAGATAGTCTGAGGGTTGTAAAACGGAATTTTAATATTTTTAATGAATTGGAAAATTGATTTGATTCTACAGGAAATGCGCTCTACTTCCGATAGATAATGTTATTGTCAATAAAACTAACAAATATTCATTGCTTTGATATTTTTCTCATGATACTAAAAAAAATATTTTTTGATCAAATTAGGCACCTACGATATACCTCTAGCATTATATATAGAATATACAGAAAAACGGTGTGTATTTTACCGCTACCCCTTATCAATGGGAGAATGTAGTAGAGTAGAATGCAAAGGTTACTACATTACGTTTGCGAGTACTTAAAAATTAACATTTAAAATACGTCAAATTATAAATCGGTTGTTGAATAACTATATTGTTATTATATTATATGTAAAGGTTACTTCCAAGTAACGTTTGCGAGTACTTAAAAATTAACATTTAAAATACGTCAAATTATAAATCGGTTGTTGAATAACAATATAGGGTCTGTAGGTACTGATGCTTTCATAAAGTTGCGCTTAATGTTTATTTTAGATTTGCAATGTGTAAGTTGGCGCAAAGTTCATATTGTACTATTTGCTGGGTAACTGTGCAATAATATTTAATGGCTCGGAAAGTTAGATTAGAATGTCCATAACAGTCTATTTTAAAACAAGTACTAAGGTTTAGTGCTAACTACAGGCATAAAGTCTGACATTTATGCACAAAGTTTATTAGTTCAGAATTCGCTCCATACGATAAAAAACAGTACAATTTGCTGAAAGGACATATGCATTGCACTCCTCATTAGCAAAAAAGAGAAACAAAATCCTTTATACTTAATATTCTAAGGGCAATGATTTTATGTTTAGCAACAATAGAAAGCATCATATACATTACAATTATAATCTTAACGTTCAAGACTGCAGTAGACCCTGTATATAACTACATCGATTTTAATGTCATTGTTGTATCAAGCTAAGGATATAATATAATAATAACTCAGCACTACAGGCCTTGAAGGCCCTTGGCTAGAGTGCCGGAACACACCGAGCCACTGAGAAGTGTTGTCCGAATGGTGACCCAACCAACAACCAGTACCGCATATTGCTGCTTGACTTTCAAGATTGGCAATGATGCACCCTTCCTTCTCAGCCGTACTGCCGGCTTACAGGTAGGCATATAGTAGCTTATATAAACTGAGTTATTTTTCTTCATAGAATTTGAAAATAACGGAATAAGTATGTGTTTTCCTACCTTTGGAACAGCTTGTATAGTCAAAAAATATCTTTAAGCTATGCAGCATTGACTTCTATAAAACTATTGTATAAGAGACTTTATCGTAAAATCAAAAATACAGCTGTAATCAAAGACCCGGTTTTCGAAGAGACATCCTGCATGTTGTTCATATAAACTATTCTTCAAGAATAGTAGTTAGAATTTGAGTATTAGGTATTGTCAAAGAGAGTATAAGAGATAATGTTTGGAAAATAATTACTGGCTAAATAAACCCTCTTTTTATCAAACTTAGAAAGACACATTTACGATAAAATATAGTCAGCAAAAATAATAATAATTTTATTAGTTACCTACTTGTTTACAGTGAATAAAAAAAAAAAAAAAATTGCGAACATAAATCAACACCCTATAGAGTCTTGCTTGTAAACGATTTGGAAAGAATCTATGAGATATCCAAAATAAATAATATGAATTAAAGCTCCCGACGTGTTTTCTATCATCATCAGTAAAAATGTTTTTTTTTGTGCAGAATGTTAATTCAGTTCTTGATTTGTTAAAATTATTAAAAATGCCAATGTGCATATTGGCGAAACGTCTAATAATAATATTACTTCAACATAATCCGATAAAACCAGGAATTGCTGAAACAAATCATATTGACAAGTGCGTAGAGAACGCAAATCCCGTTCCCCTGAAAATTAACCATTTCAATTTAATTGACATTCGATGTTGGTGAAGTTGTCAGAACCAAAGTGATAGCACCTGAAAGACTGGACATATCAGACCTACCTTTAGCTATCATTAATATCTGTTTCTGCGGGAGTAAATTGTTACCGCTCTGTAGTTGTCATTCGTAGAATTCATTTGCACAATTTATGGACATACTTTATGTTTTATTCAGTAGGGGTCCCTGTGAACGTCCGTGTTTGGAAAGAAAATTGCAAATACAAATTATAAATTCAAAGCCTGAAACTCCCAATGTGAATTCATTAATCACTTGCAATATTCAACAATTCGTGTTATGAAAGCGCAGGCTTTTACTACTATCCAAAATAGACTAAAAATTGGTTTCTATACTGACGGCTTATGAAATTTCGGTAAAAAGCGAGATTTATTTTAAGTTAGTTAGGAAAGACGAGGCGTCTGATTGGGACTTTAAGGACTGAAAATATAACCTTTTGGCAACCTATTTACCGCATACAAGGATAGTAAACAACTTTAAATAAAATATTCGATCTCTTTGCGTTGTAAGAGTTTGTATTGATTTGGGGCAATTGTTTCGAGAATTTGAGAATTCCCACTTCCAACCGAATGAATTAAAGTCTATTTAAGTACACTAATTAAATTATTAGTGGATTTCTTTCACAAAGAAATCGCTATCAATTATTCACGAAAATTCCCGCGTAACAATTTCTCCTAAAATAGAAAATCAACACGTTTATTTTGTGGGAAAGACCTTGCTTACAGCTTAACAAAGGCGACATTTACATAGTATACATCCCAAGATTCCAGTATCAAAATAAAGCCCCTTAAATAATTAAATAAGATAAGAACACTATGAAGTCGCAATTTAATTATTTTGCAACGCAGGTACGTTGTATATGCGAACATATCGTTCAACATATCGAGTTCTATTGACAAAAGGAAAACGTGATCGTTGTGGCAATAAGCCTTAACTGAAAGGATTTATTTTGATTGTGAGGCGTTTGATAGAAAACTTGTGGATATGACTTAATTTGCAATGCTTTATTTGTCGGGAAGTACATTTAACCCTAAACCTACCAAGGTGTGCTTTTGAGGCACAATTGATTTTGAAATTGCTGGAACTTTGTAAGTTAACTGCCCACAGACTGGAGGATTTTTGTATTCTCAAAATAAACTATTTAACACAGAATGACATAAAAATTTTTTGAAAATATTTTTCCTATTTTACTAAAAAAATTAAACATAATTTACCGACACGTCCAACCAAGGTGTGTCTTTGAGGCACATACTGTTATTATACTATAAAATGCATTGCTACGTTATTTAAAACGAGGTATGTGGGTAAATCCCCCGTAATGAGATATGCTTTATATTTCGGGACTTTCCCCTTGTATGTAAGAACTTCCAGTTGCATATGAAGGGGAATTCCCTAAATGCGTTTTGCTAAAACAGTCAGCTTACAAACTGCATTGCTATCAGTGTATTTGTAACTTTCCTAACGAACGCATTGGCCGTTTTAGGTGTCTATTGGTTAATTTTATTTCTTTTACCTAGTGGAGAGTATAGTATAGACCAGGTAGCAAAATAAAGTTTTGATTGACCCCGTAAAAATAGATTTGTTGTTTTATTGCTTATTTGGTTTTGAAATCTATGCAGAAAGTATGACCGATTGGTTGACTGACCGACGCCGGCCACTAACTGAAAAGGAGTTGCTCGATGCATTGTACGAAAGTGATGAGGATTTGGGAAGGAATGTAAATAATGGTGAAGATGAAGAAGAGCCAAATGACGAAACCTGTTCTAAGTGAAGCGGATTATCAAGAAACTGGCGATGAGAAAAGCGATGAACAAGAAGGAAGTGACGATAGTGATGCTAATGATGAACCGCCCGGCCATTCGCAAACTTTTATTGGAAAAGATGGTTCCGAGTGGAATGCCACGCCGATTGCCAAGGGAAAAACACGTGCACACAACATAATTACAACAGCTTTGAACAAAGTGAAACTTCCACCTGGAGTGCATGTTGATACTCCTTGTGACGCATTCAATTTGTTTTTTGATGATACGGTTATTGGTATTGTGGTTACTTTCACTAATAAGGAGGCTGTTCGTATTCTTGGCGATTTGTGGAAACCAGTTGACGACGTTGAAATCCGTGCTTTCTTGGGCCTTTTGATTACTGCTGGAAGAAATAAACAAAGAATGGTGGACTATAATGAGCTATGGAATCCTTTACATGGAAATCCTGTTTATCGAGCGTATATGTCACGAAATAGATTTACTCAATTACTAAGATTTATTCGTTTTGACGATAAAGCGACCAGAACCCTCCGAGGCAGAAGGACAAGTTGGCACCAATTAGAGACCTGTGGGACCGTGTTAATACAAACTTGCTGAAATATTATCTTCCTGGCAGTAATCTAACCATCGATGAACAACTGGTGCCTTTTAGAGGTCGTGTATCTTTCCGACAGTACCTGCCAAGCAAGCCAGATAAGTACGGTATGAAAATTTGGTGGATATGCGATAGTGGAACTAGTTATCCGTTACGTGGTATACCGTACTTAGGAAAAGAAAGTCTCAACAGAGCAGAAAACTTAGCGCAAAAGGTGATGAAGACCTTTGTGAACCTCTTCTGAGAACTAAAAGGAATATTACGTTCGACAACTTCTTCACCAACTACGAGCTTGCATCCAGTTTGCTACCAAAGGCCTAACTTGTGTAGAACGCTCAGAAAAATAAGCGCTGCATACCACCAATTTTTTACCTCACAGGCGACGGAATATTGAAAGCAGCTTGTTTGGTTTTCAGAAGACAATGACTTTGGTATCTTATGTACCTAAGAAAAATCGCTGTGTCATATTATTATCTACAATGCACAACGACTCCACCATTGATGAGGAAAATAAAAATAAATCTGAAATCAATAAGTACTACAATTCCACGAAAGGAGGGTGGATACACTTGATCAGATGGTACATACATATTCAGTGAAACGCAAAAACTAATAGGTGGCCTTTGGTCTATTTTTTCAATATAATTGATGTGTGTGGAGTAGCTTCATTTGTCATTTGGAGAAATATCCATCCTGACTGGCATATTTCCAAAAAACGAAGACTTCGCAAAATTTTCTTACGAGAAATTACAACAGAATTAGTACTGGGCAAATTAGACGTCGTAGTTTGAGTGGCTTGCATAAAAGTCATACTTCATTGATACAAACTACGTTGAATCAAGTACCAACCACAGGGGAGTCTTCGGCTCGAGAAGTAAGAAAACGAAAACGGTGCTATATTTGCCCATCAAAGAAAAGCAGAATGTCAACACAGTTATGTGATAAGTGTAAGCAAACGGTTTGTGGTGAACATTCAGAGAAAATCCTCACGTGCACAAATTGCAAACTACATAAATAACTTTCAAATATTTTACTATCTTGTACTATTTAAATTATATCTTCTGACACACAATATTCTTTCTATATGTTTTAATCTTACTGTATACCTACTACATGAAATAAATAATGCATATTTTGCTATTATTTACATCAACAATGTGTACAAATAGATGTGTGCCTGTGAGGCACACCTTGGTAGGCCACGTTACGATAAAACGTTGGTAGGACTAGGGTTAAATCCATTAGATATTTGAAATCAATCGGATCTTTAGAAATTTATAGTTAGTTTATTGGATAATTATATTAACAGAATCTGACATATTGGAATATGTCATATGCAAAATATTTCCAAGAAAAGCATTTTTTTAAAGCGATCATGAAAAATGTAATTAATCCATTTAATTTTTAAGCTCTTCTAAGATCTAGGCAAAAAGTTCGAAAATTCTTAATTTGATGTAAGGTTGTAGTTAAAAAATTATGTTAGGTAATTTATACATACAATAAACTATTATTTGTTATACTGCAAAAAATATAATGTGGTATGGAAAAGACGTTATTGGACCTGATAAAAAAACAAATCCATCAGTAGTAATAAAAAAAAGAGTTTTTTGTCCATGTGTTTTGCACATACTTAATTTTTTAAGCTTCACATAGTAACCTGATAAAAGAAAAACTACACAATACAACAAAATTTTGTATTATACACATTCAAATAGTAAAACTTAAATGAATTTGCGCAGAGAATACTTTCGCGGCGTTTAGAATGCCGAGACCGTAGAGCCACATACAAGCGAACTATGTGGGCAATATATCTTTCTAAGTTTCAAACGAAGTTTTAGGTCCATCAAAGTCATATAAATTAGGTCAGGTCACAGCTCGTAAACTCACTATAACTTCCAAATGTTACTTTAAGTTAAGCAATAAGATTTATACTAAATTGTATAAAATAGTTCAAAAAGATGCCGTTGTTTTAAACGTTGTTTTAAAACTCTAGACATTAATCAAACTTTGGTTGTACTTATATTTTCTATCCATATATCTTATACACTACGCATCTCAATCTTTTGCTTAAAATATCTCTATTTCTTTATTTAACAAATAGAAGGTAATACACAACTTTACTTACTTACTTTCAAATTCCTTATTTATTTAATCTTAGTAGGAACCTGTGGCCTAATAAAACTTCTACCTATTCCTTGCGTTACCAGAGAGAAGAGAAATAAGCAAATTTTAACGACGGCATACAAAAACAACTTCTTTGATTAAATATCTCTACGAGATGGTACCAAGACGAAGATGAAAATATCTAAATGTAAAATACATTTTCAATTCAAAAATAAGGCTGCGCCCTGGGTGCATCAATTTCTAGCTTTCTCACGGGATGTAGAAAATAAAATGATTTCCAAACTTAATTACACATTTACATTTTACAAACATTAAATATGCGACTGCATTATTTGGGCACCTAATCACAAAATGGACCAAACAGCAGACATTTTTAATACTTAGCAGCATCTTAATTTTACCACAGGATATCAAACAAATTCAACAAATTAATTTCTTGGACTATACATAAATAATCATTTCAAGTTCGTTAACGCTGTAATATTACCCTGGGGATCATTGGCAACTTCGGATCTGCAATTTCTGAGGAAAATTCACTTTGAAATCTGAAATTACGCGAAGAGTTGCAAGGAAAAGTCTGAATTTACAAGTTCGTATGTTGTACGACACATCATTCTCATGTATTTTTGGAAACATTGTCTGGTTATAGCAATTCAGTGAGAAATTACTAGCGTTTCGAAGAATACGTGATAACGAAATACATCCAGCACTTTGGTACATTTTGATTAATAAAATTTCCAAATGATTCCAAGAGTTGTACTTAGTTATATTTTATTTTGTAAATTTATAATTCGCAATGTACCGATTACATTTTCAGATGTAAGATTACGCAGAGCGCGAAATTTGTTTAGTGTAGCGTTGTAATATATACGATAAATAACATTGTAAACACACAATGGAAGCTCAAATCTTTAAAATCTTGATTTTCTTCCAAATTTTGATTTGTTACTTTTTTTAATAATAATACCAAAATGGTTGACAAAAGCCGTCTTGGGGACATTATCGCTATTTCGATATAGCCATGGCAGTAAATGATCAAAATTTAGACATTGTTAAAGTAAATAATAACAGCCAAGAATATTAAAAAAAACATATTTATGTACTTACCATACTTCTAGTTATATTGTGGTGTACCTATACTATTCACTAATCTAAGAATTCCTCGAACGAATGGACGTAACAATTATTTATATAATTTTTTCCCCATTGTTTGCTAAAAAAAAAAATATTATACTCACTGTAGAGACGTTCCTTTGACTTCCTGCGACTTCCCTTTATAGGTACTTTTATTACATACTTCTTATTTCCTTTGAAGTATTCTTTAGTGATATTTAGCACATCAAAAAAAAATGTAAGTTCAGTTATTGTGATTTTTTTATAAAGGATTGTCCGGCTAATATTTTTTCTTAATAACAAATATAAACTTTTATTCTTTAATCTACATTTTTTTTACAAATACTTATCTTCCTTCCCCTGCCCTCTTATCAAGCGATGAGTATTATTTTACCTATAGTAACTAGGTAGCCAAGGAGGCTGTATGTGATATGTCTTATAAATCAATAACTTGTGTAATATAAGAGTTTTACTTCGCTTAATATTGAATTTATAGTTTAATTTCAATCATTTATTAATAATGACAGTACAAATATCGATAACATGCACAATTTATTGTATAATAATATATCAAAAACATTTAAAGACTCTTACTCAAGGTGAATACACTTATTTTCAATATAACTAAATATCAACTATTATCCAGTATCTTTTTGGATTATTAAATTTCAATTTAAAATCAAAACAACACTTAAATCTCCCACTGTCCCAGACAATGAATCTCGCAAACAATGCCTACCAACTTATACATATTAAAATTTCAATTTAAACTGTCTTTTATAATTATGTAGATAACCTCAAAGTTTACGAAATGCTAAATAGTTATTTACACAGAAATTCACAGTTCACACCCCAAAGTATTTCAGAATGGAATTTTCTCGCAGTGACAAACCAAACATGTTACAGGAAAGATCCATATGAAAGATAGATGTGACAGCAGTATCAGGGTATTGTAATAACCTTCCAAGTATCCAAAGTATATCGTGATACTCAGAACAGCAAATATATGAACAATTCCGCAAGAAGAAAGGTAACAAAGTATGCTAATTTAGCGAATTTTTTCTAATGATGAAAAATGTTGACATTTCTTCTATATACTTTCAACCTAATGGCAAATACAAAATCCACACAGAAGTTCCCTTTCAGTTTCGAAGAGATTACGGAAATATAATTTAATTTATTTGAATTCACCAAAATAAAGCAATTTTAAAAAGAAGATTTTTTGAATAACCCTTCGTCTCCATGGCCCCAAGTAATTTATTTTATACGAGCTACATTAAGCTGCGTAAGTCCTTGAACTAGATACCAAGGAAACTACATTAAAATCATATAGTTACCGTACGATGAACGTGTATTCCTTAATTACCACAGCTACGATGCAAATTAATTCACACCCAATATATACTGGATTTACAAACAGGTGTGTATTTACACAAAACAATAATCACGTTATTATTACTAAAATTCATTATATATTGCATAACAGTATATATTCATCAGCAATTATCATTACATTATATATACACATTATTCGTACTATTCGTTCCTGTAGTACATGGTAATATTTTATTTGCCTGAAAAAACAAATTCATTAAGCATACAATGTAATTGCACAATGAGCGATAGTAATAAGTAAAAATGAAATCCAATGTGCAATTTTACGTTACAGAATTCAACAAATTTATAAGTCGTAAAGTATTTTTAAAAGCTGTAATAATAGTAGCCTGTATTGTCCAACAGCGAACTATTACTAGTACAACAATTACAAACGTAAGTAAACAAATTGATATGAAGATCTAAACAGGTAAATAAAAATATAACAAATATACAACTAAACTAACTTAAATGTACGTGTGCGTAAACTATATTTATTTATTGATAATTATTCTCCAAGCATTAGAAGCCAATTACTGGAGAAAAAAATAACAATAACGAACATAAAGAAATCAATATATTTATAAAAGTCGCGTAAATATTTATTTGTACTTGCTCGAACCAAAGCACTTGTATGTGCCATTGGAAGGAAAAAGGTAACTACGAAATCTTGCAGCTTTTCGAAGCACATAAGTCACGTCTCCTAGCTAAAGATTCCATACGCATCTCACTCATTACATTCTCTAGATCCGCCCCACTTGGTGGGTAAACTCCGAACAGTTTGTATGATATATACCTCAAGAACGTTCACTGAATTCGTTCCAAGTGTGTGTGATATATTTAGAACACCGTATAATGCTGGCGTACTTTAGTTCGGCATTACAAATGTGAAGAATAATAACTTGGCAGGTCAGCATCAGTAAATTCCTTGGAAGTTTGAATCAGAAATCCTAAAGTTTTTGACTAAGATTTACAAACTTCCTCAATACGTAGTATAAAGCCCAAAGGCGAATCAAAGAGTACGCCAAGATCACGTATTGTCGTTTTGTAGAGAATTCCGGGTATCGTATACATAAATGTGTCTCGAATATTTCTTCTGGTAAATGACACTTCAAATCATTTACGGACGTTAAGTTTCGGCATGATATTTTCGCATTAAATGGATATTTTATCGAGATTGCGTGTGCAGGTGTTTTAATGCCAAGTAAATTTTTAAGTCATCTGCGTGTCGCAAGTGCTGGGCAAACCAATGATGACAATATGTCTTTTATAGTAGGAAAAGTAAAGAGGCCAAGTTAGACCCGTGAGGTACTCCTGGAGTGACATTATGTTCTGATGTATAAAATCTATTATAACAGACGTATACAGATCCATTTAATAAGTAACTTTGCATTAATTTGATGAATGAAAATCTTTGAAAGAGGAATCTGATGATTGATGGTATCGAAAGCACGAGATAAGCCGATGCATATCACATTAATCTGCCCACTATAGTCAAAATTTTCACAGATATTAGGTATTGCGATCGCTAAGTTCGTAACTGTAGATCGGCCATCGTAATGAATCCTTGTTGGACAGGGTACAGGTATCCTGGAATACTTATATGCAAAATAAATGCCGTTCATAAAGATCGAAAATATTAAGATGGGCCTGTAATTCCGACGTTTCTAGACATCCTCTTGATTGAATGTAGGAACAACCCCCGACTTTTTCATCTCTTAAACGAGCCACAGACGGTCGTACTACAAATTGTACGGCAGATTGCACAAACAATTGAAACGACCATTGTAAAAGCTCTTTGTCCACACATGCAACGACTCGGGACTCAATCAGTTGCACAATTTATAATGAATTAGACACACGTTTGCCACCAGTGACACCAGGATTCACACAGTTTTGCATAAAATCCCATACGGTTTACATAGGGGGTCTACATTTTCTTTACTTCTGGCTTTTCCAGATGTCTATTACCGTCTCACTGCGCTAGAGAGCCAAAGCTGCTGGGGGCCCCATCAAGTGGGCCTATGCTATACGGCGGGACACTTTCAACTCTCCAACTTCAAACACGAAGGACCGTAAGAACCACCCTGATTGGGGACCGAGAATTACGTCAGAATACGTGAGAACTATTTAAGCTGTTTCCAGGAGTTGTCCAAGCTGTTCCAGGAGCTATTTAAGCTGCTCTAGGAGTTGTTCAAACTGGCCAGGAGCTTTTTAAGTTATAGTTGTAGTTGTCACGTACTATGACGTCATCAGCGCCTCTCCCCCTCCCTTCATTTCCTGGGGGTAGAGAATACCTACCAGGCGCGTCCCCGAAGTGGTGGATAGGGGAAAGGCCATCTTGTCAGGGTTCGCTCAAGACGAGATGATTAGTGGCGGCTATAAGTTCGTCCTCTCTGCTTAAAAGCGGAGCAGGATGAATGAAGACCACCATTTATTAATAAATTAAAACGATACAAGACAAAAATATCCTTAAACCCCATGGGGCTACCTACTCTAATTATCTCATTATTCCTAACATGTCATTGGTCCCTATTTTATGGATAGAAGACCAGTCTACTAGTTCAACCTTGGGGAACCCGGCGCAACCCATTGTATTTAGCCTGTTGCTATAATAGATAGCTCTGCATGCGGGCCTCTGTTTAGGTGGACGCTTTCTTCCCTAGCTACTCCGGAACAACCATGGAGGAAGGGACGAAACCGCTAATAAACAGGAATTGGAGCATGACCTCCAGAAGAAGGAAGAAGACGACTGGAGCAGATTGGGGAACAGGATGGCATCCATCTCCTCTCAAATTGCGTAGCACTGTGCAACTCAAGGGCGTTGCACCTGGAAGCACGTGAAATAGAAGAAAGAGACTTACCTAACCTGGGGCCTTCTGATATCCTACACTTTCTGAAAGGAATAGGATTGGAAGGCCAGCTGTAAAGCAGCAAGAACAGGAGGCACAATAGATCTTTCAGGTTGCAGTGTAATATCACCCTTGCAATATATACATACTGACTGAATTTAATAAACTTGCAAAATGAATATTAAAAATGAAATATTGAATTAGCTAGCTCAAGGGATAGAAATCTAAAAGGGCGCAAAAGAACAAAAAACTTCAGTGTTACCCTCGCGAATTAAAACTTGAATCTAATCACGAAAAGTAAATTGTGAGTGAAAGAAATCTGACTTTCCCAATTACCCCAAAAATTGAAAAGGTTTAATTAAAAATAAATAAAATCTAAATTCCTGCACGAAAATAATAAATGATCTTACATCTATAATGTGTACCCATCAATATAATAACAATTATTATTAAGCGAATTCCTTGATGGAAAGGAATTAAACAAATAACGCGAATCAAATTACGATATAAAAATGTAATACAAAATGGTTACAAAGAATTTAAAAATACAAGTACTCACCCTAGCGTCTACCAAGGAACTGAGTGACAAACTCTAGCGCTGCGTACAACGCAGTCGTACAATTCACTGACAAAATCTACAAGAATAGGCGTTGAATCAACATGAGCAAATAAAAGACATCTAAAAGAGTGAAATTAATTTAAAAAAACTTAACACTAAATTAAATAAATTAAACAATTAACTCTTTAACTAAAATTATACAAAAATAAACATTATTATGAAAAAAGGCTGAATAAGGTCATACTAGCAGTACTCTTGTTGGAAAAGCGAGGCATTATATTATGTATTTTTTTAACAAAAATTTGTATGATTCCAACTTTTTAAGTAAATTCCTTAAAAAGATGTATATTTTTACAGGAACGTACCTATATAGCTGTTATGCTAAATTTACCGTAAAATTTTGATGTCTAAAAGATAACAAAAGTGATGATATATTTTTAACTAGAACGGGAGCGTAATTCACCGCAACTTGCTACAGTGTAAAAGATAGAAGAAAAATATGCCTTCTTTCGTTCATTTTTTTATTATTGTACGGGCATTGACCTTTTTAAGTGTTTCATTTCATAGAACGTAAAAGATATTACATCTAAATAAAAGAATTGGAAAATACTTGATAACAATAAAAATATTTCCTCGCAATTGAATCAATTCCTAGCAAATTTGAAATGAAAATGAGAATTAGTATTTTGGAATTCTAATAATGTTAATGACTGTTACATAAAGATATCATCTCTAGATGCACACTTAGTTTTAACTAGAAAAACATCGCGTCAACTCTTAGAAATGTATCGCTATTTAGCATCTATAATTTGGATCATGCCCCGCCTTAATTGTCGATCTTTGCTAAAGAGTAAATTGCTACTTTGCACGCTATTGCCTCATTAAGGCGTCGCTGTCTGAAAGGGTTCATTTACTTTAACGATAACCATTCTACTCATCCTCACACAATCACCTCTCCTTAATTTCGAATATGCCCGGGTTTAATATTCTCACTTTCGCATCTTGCTTTTATTAAGTACAGATGTGCTCATTCATATACACGTTTTATGAAATTTACGACTCCGTTCTATAATAATTTTCATTTCGGGTCATGAAAATTTTTGCCATATAAGACATAAATACATTATATACGGAAATTTCACCAACCACCAGGCTTTCATTAAATTGGCTTGATGCCACAACATGTTATATGGGAAATGAATATATTACTTGGCAAACCCACTGAATTAATACGATTAGATTTGTAGACTAAAATGTTAGAGATATCAATAGAGGCAAATTTTCCGGCGCGGCAAGTACGTATTCAGAACGTGCGCTCCAACTCATGTACTCTAATAAAGCAGATGAACCGTAGAGTTGCAAGTCAGTAACAGTAGCGCCCGTCTTTCTTGTAAAATGTAAACATTTTTATTTTATCTAAATATGTAGCGATATAAAATGCGAATGCATCGCAAGCTGGCCCGTTTCTTCGCCCGCTTTGTCCGATTGTGTCCTAAGGAAAATTTGCACAATTCTATTAATATGACTTATGTTTTATAAATACATACTAAATTACAACAATACGATTGATCTGCTTTATTTATATTACATTATTTGACGCCCGCGTCGCAATACGTATCTGCTCCGCCGGACAATTGCCCAACTCTAGATATAAATTAGGTTTCTTGAAAAATAATGTTGTACACAATTTAATAAAAAACAAGAAACCAAATTAAGAACAAAGTGAATTGGTTAGAAATACAACATTAATTAGCAACCCGACCACAAAAACAAAAACGTCGGCTGTTATTATTAGGTGATCAATCAAGGTGTCACCATCTCTGCAAATTTCAGTAAAAATACTCCAGAGAAAACAATTTCATTATACGTACTAATGAAATTGTTTATCCATGTTTAATTTGCGTAAGGAGCTTTGCAAACGCTGAAATTCACTAGCACGTACTACTAAAAGCAAAAACAACACTTTAGGGACATCCTCGCTGCAATATACCTTTAGTTTTTTGAAAATAATGTACCCAAATTGTGTGAGTCATTATACAGTATACCTGATGTTTCACTGTTTCTAAATTATTATAACTTTACAATAATTATGTAGCATAATTCCTATTGGTGTATCTCACAAGGGAACCACACGAACTGTAAATCCGGATTCTAATGAAACTTCGCCAGTTTATAGACCCATGGAGTGTTACTCAAGGACGTTTTCTGTTGCAGCCTAACTTCAACTTTTGGGGGGTGAAAAAAACACCCTTGAAGTTCGACCAAATGTCGTTTATCCAAAAAACTTTTAAACGGTGAGAGATAGAAAAAAAGTTTCAATAGCGGACATGCACCGCTTATGCAGCTCTTTCGATTGGTAGAGCTATTTATATATGGGTGTTACAATAAGTACGGAACAACATATATTGTGCTTATTTGATCTAATTTCAGAAATCAGATATAATCACTCTATTTTACATCGAGTACTGTATATAGACCTGATTTAAAAAATTATACAGGTTGTACACAAAATTATTATTTTTTTCATATTTCTAGTGAGATTATGTATATATTGTTGAGTGGTTGCATTATGTGTTGAAAGCCAGTGTAAAATTACACCACGCATTAAACGCCTATATGTGATAGTTATCGAACTATTCGAACTTCTTTGTGTTCTCTGTGATTTCTTTCCAAATGCCGTTCCAAATTTGTCACGTCAAATTTACAATAACTACAGAATATAATTTTCTTTTTCGGCATTTTCTGATAAGTTGTGATAGTGACCTAGTGCAAAAATTACCTTAGGCAGTAATACTAAAGATACGTCATCATATGTTTCAGTATTTAAAAGGATTTGTGTGAATATAATACTGCTTATATCTACGTCTTACTGCCACATCTCTTGTTTTCCGTCTGATTTACGTTGGGATATATTGCTTGAGAATGATGATATAGTCTCTATTGAAACTACTGCTGACGTTAAAATTGCTTTAGGTAGGTGCTACTATTATTTTCTTCCTTGCTTGAATCTATTTCTGACCAATTTTGATTATTTTCTGGTTCTGGTGACCGAATTAATCTTTTCTTGCTAAAAAATAGCAATAATAATAGCATAACATACAAATAACCGAAAGTTGTTTTATTTCTTTAATAATAAAAAATATTAATTACACAAAATATGAATTGGTCTTTGGACTGTTTGGATTGTTTAAATCCAACGTTTCAGCAGTGTTTCTACTGTCATTATCAGAGTAGTCGTGAGAAGGACTGTTATTTGCCAATGTCAATTTGCCAATGCGTTTGTTCTGTAATTGCACAATGTACACACTACTGTACAATACGGCTGTATACTGACTTCTCTGGGATAGCTATAATATAATACATATATATTACAGAGTAAATACATTTCCATCGAAAAAAATGGAACTGGGAAACCGCAGACCTTAGTTATAAATAATTTAATAGTTTATTCAATTAAATGAAAAAAGGATATATCTGCATACCAATGCAACAATAGGATCTCCGCATCAGAATCAGCGCTAGTAAAGATGGCTATATCAACATGAATTGTAGGAACAGAACTGTTATCGTCGCTGAAGTCTATAAAGCAATACAGCAAACAAAATAAAACCGACCAGAAAACAACCAACGCTTTCCTCTAAACCAAACGTGAAAGATACCAATTATATATCTACCCGCTAATTATTTCAAACGTACCCGTAAATGTAGTTGCTCATTTGTTTTTTGAACACTGTGTTAATATTGCACATTAATTTCATCAAATTATTTTCTAACTTACCTTTATTTGCACCGTCATCTGCAAATTTACTAACAGTTTTCCCCGCGAAAAATTACTATAACCAAAAATACATGAGAGAGCAGGTATATAAAAAAACCCTCGGTAGAAACAGCACGGAAACTTAAACTTCTTCGAAAAAATTATATGTTGCTTTCGTCAACAATGGTTATCCAACGAGGTTAGTACGTCGCATTCTGTATAACACTGTCAGAGTTAGTTTCAAAGAGTCTGTTTCAAAAATCTACCGGTCACCCTTGCCAAGTATAACTTACACTCGTTGAGTAAATTGTTTTGCAATTGTAAAGACCCTGTACCTCTTTTCTTGAAGTCTGATGTTGTCTATTCCATCCCCTTCTCTCAATGTGAGTCTATTTATAATGGACAGATCTCACAATACCACAAAAATAGAATTAGACAACATATGAATGATTGTAAGAATTTTTCTAATACTGGTAGTAAGTCAGCCCTTGTGGATCATTATGGTGACCCAGGACATCTTTTCAACTTTGACGGGTCGTCAGTGTTGACTACAGAACACTGTTATTATAAGAGACTCTTTTTGGAGATCTCTTATATTAACATTAATAAAAATAGCATTAATTTCCATAGTGATATTAATAATTTAAGTAAAATTTACTCATATTTATTTGAAATTGATAGAAAATTACATAATAAATGGTATTCACATAATAAATAATATCAACCTACACCCTAACATCCTACCACCCTGTACATGGCGTAAACCCTGTATTCCACTAAACTTCGTACTTCGTACCTTTTATGGTTTCCGACTGCGCCTCATAACCTCTCCTGGATTTCGCGCCTTATGGCGCGCTGTCATGACCTCCTCCCGCATCTTGTTTTTCTAAATTTAATTTTTAAATCTGTAATGAAATAATTTTTAATACAATTTTAAATTCATGACGTCACTTTTATACTGTAAGTTCTCTTTTTTTACTTACCTTATAATATTTACACATTAATCGGTTGCACTCTCTTTGTAGTTGATTTTCTGAAGAAGCAATAAATCATTGCGAAAGCTTAGAATTAAAAAAGATTGAGTATTGATTCAAACTTCGGCTGCCATAACCAATAATTCCTGTTGAACCTAATTTTATACAGCCAGTACTTCTTTTCAAATTTGACTCTTCAGCGTCTCTCACCCGGTGCATCAATCTACAAACTAATAGTACTCGTTGAACCTACATCTCAACTAGAGTGTGAACCTGAGGTTCTTTTATCTCTGATAGGGCCGCTGGGAGTGGTTTTTGGTAGTAACTTTGTGGTAAATTACTATTTCAGGAGGGATTGATGATTTGAAATTTTACACGAAACTAGTATTTTGAAGTTTTACCTCACTAGAATGTATTTGAAGGCGGTCGTCACGTTTAATAGTACCCTAACAATCTTATTTTACAAGACAGAAAAGAAAGTTTTGTGGTACAACCTTGAGTTATAACTGTTTTGTTTTACAAAGTATACAAATGTTTTTCTTAGCCGTTAATGCAATTTTATGTTTTTAACTTCATAATAAAATAAAAAGTCAAAAATATCAGAATAATCTCACTACACTAAAAAAACATACAATAAACATGGGTCATACGTTCAATTTTAATAGTACAATAATTTTAAATAAGGAAAGAAATTATAAAGCGCGATGCATATTAGAAATGAATCCAAATAAACAAACATAAAAACTCAGTAAACGATAAAACAGAAATAGAAAGTGTATCAAAAATTTATACACCAATCATTTAAATACTACTTTTCGCCGTTAATATATATATGTAAAGAGACAAATAAACAATTTTAAATATAACAATAAAAAAAGCCCATCGCTGAGCTCGCCTTTCGTGTTATTTTAAATGTATCCTTCGGCACTTTAAATTCAAAATGTTTTCATACACAGTTAGTTTGTATTGGACAAATAACATTGTTTGTAATTAGTAAGAACATGTAACTTTTAAAATGTCCTTGTGCTGTCCTTAAATGTGTAAGTATAAACGCATACATAGATTTAAAATGTTAATGACATAAACGTTTATTAATTATAGATAAAAAATTGAATTACAGAAAAAAAAATTCGGAAGAAGAAAAGAATAAATAGATTGTCGAAACTTTAATGAATAGTTTTAATTGATTAAAAAAAATTAATTCAATATAAAAATAAGCCGCTAACACATGAAAAACAAAAAAACATACAAATGTTGTATGCCTATAAGTATATTTATCAATAAAATTGATTCTACCCTAAATATATTTATTGTTTTATTGCATTTTAATATAAATACGATATAGTTTTACAATAGAATTGTCAGCTGCCAAAACGCCTTTAAATTTGATACATTCACAGTTTGTTCAGTATTTATTTATTCCGTACATTAAAAGAGAACTGACGTTTACTCAATTGTAATAATACTTTTGTGCTATATATCATTTATTAAGAAATTGCATAACTGTATATGATTTCCAAAATCATATATCGTTTATGCTTGTTTTGAAATAATTTTTAATAGTAACGAAATACTACCTAAATACCATCATTTACATACTCTCATAGTATGAATAATTACGTTTGCTTGCAGGGGATTCGATTGTGCTGTTCCCCACTGTACATGCGTACCGTATATACACGACTATTACTCCGACTAATATCCCTCGACATTATCTCAAATATCTTGCGACCTCATCTCACCAATGTCTCTTTTTCCAGCAGAGTAGATGATTGATAGAGCCTTTTTTTTTATTCTTCATCATCGTACGCGTCAATATTTGCGCCCACAGAACTGTGATATTAAATTTCACGCGTGATAAAAAGGATCGTTAAGGCGTCCCTTAGAAAAGGAAATTCCCAGTACTCGTTCCGTATGTCGTCAAAGCAAACGCATAAAAAGCTATCGATCGTATTAAACGACACATTTTCACGGTTGATTAATAACGGCAAAAGGAAAAATTTTATCCAAACCGAGTATATTTTCATTCGCTGAACTGAATCCGAAAATCGATATAATATATTTATTTTGAGATGTATATCAAAAACATAGCTCAAAAAATAAAACTCTATGCATGAAAAGATACACCCCACAATAGGGATTGTATATAAAACAACTGGAAACCAATGTATTATATTTCACAATAAAATTTGTGAAAGGATTAGCGTTAAAACAATTTCTGTGTTAATGTCATCATTAATATTTTGCTAATTCATACAACACTAGTAAGAATTCAAATGCATCACAGCGATTTATTGCAGACTACCAGTAAATGAGTATTACAGTGTAAATGCAAACGCTTCACATTCTTTTTAAAACTGTTTTATTGGTATCTGGTGCTTTCCATTGCAATAATCAATAGATATCTTACCCATGCAATCTCGGCCAGCTGTTGATTACAATGCAAAAATTTTGCTAGTGCTGCAAACGAACCTCCATTCCAACTACATTAAAATCTGTCTGGTCATTGAATTTATATTAAAATTGCACGCGGTTGGATATCTGTGAAAATTCGCGTATTACTTCCAACTATTCGTATAATGTTTCAAATTATTAACGGTTTCCAATTTAGTTTCATCACTATTTGCGCACAACCATTTCTGAATGGTTGCTGATTTAACATTTAATGATAATAAGATTTACAATATTAAGATTTATTACCTAACAAGAATCAATTATATCAGTTGTTACTAGAAGAAGCATTATTAAAACATGTAGAAAAAAAAATTGAATATTCTAAAGAATTTAAACCAGGAAAAGGATTAATACTAATAGAAATTATGAGAAGATAGAGCAAATGCTTCAAAAAACTAGTAGAAGAAAAGTTTATGGAAATAGAATACGATCAACAAACAAGCAAAAAACAGAAACTCATATATATCCCAAGAAAATCGCAGATGTATAGAAAGTATGCAGATAGGGAAATAAAACAGCAATAAATCTCAATAATTTATTTATTCAATTTATCTTGATATATCTACAGCTTTTCCTACTACATCGTTAGTGCATAGACTAGGTGATACCAAGGCCGTTTTCCTAGGCTAGATTACTTGATCCTAACGTACTTACGACAATTTATTTTTATCTAGGTAAAACTAATTGAACCTCACACTAAGGAAGAAATGGGGTGGCCTAAGAAAAGCTAGTGTATTTCGAAATCGGATTTTACTGATTTACTGATACACACAAACTTTATAAATAATTTAACACTCAACCAAATGCAAAACTGAAGAAATATAAGAAGTAGTGTGCTTAATTGTGTAGTTCTTTTGAGCAATCTATTCTTCATTCATTCCATCTTTCTTTTTTAATTCTCCTACATTTGCATTTGAATGCTAATAGAAACGTGTTTTCTACTTTTTTCGTGTTTTGTAATTGTTGAGAAGACATCCATTTTATTTTCAGTATTTTGTGGTAAATGTTCTATTTCATCTTCTAAACTGTATCCCAAATCAGATTTCTTAAAGAAGTCTTCTTTTGTCGTGTCAGAAAGAATTAATGTAACCATACAACAAAAGCATTTAGAGATCAACAAAGAATTGTTCGAGAGGTTGTTGCCGCAAGTTATCGATGTCCTGTAATTTTTTATTTCAACGATTAACTATGATACTCATGCTATGTTTATACAGGGTGGCTGGTATTTATGACCAGCCCATTAATACATTTTAAAGGACATCGTAATATAACTCATTTGAAATAGATTTGCCTTATACGAAATCAATAGTTTTCCAGATATATTTTTTTTTGTATTTTCTTCAAAGTTCAACACTTACTCGAACTCCTGTTTCAAATTAAAGAAAACAATAAATATTTCTTTCAATTTTTCAGTTTTTCTAACTAAAAGCTAAGTTAATTATACATTATGTATCAAAAATTATGCCAAATACTTCGGAGTAATGCTTCCACTTGTGAAGAAAAATTTCAAATAATTTTTACGAACCCGAACGTATTAATCTGAACATACTATGTCGACATAGAAGATGGACATTTTTTGTCGCTGATTTTGTGGGCAGCTGAGTATAAATGTGGTGAATAATCAATTCCCACAATTTACATCATTGGTCAGACGAAAATCCACAGTTAACTAGAGCACGAATTTTTACAAGTACAAACACAAAAAAAAATTAATATCTCGAAAGCTATTGACTTTTGTATAAGGCAAATTTGGCTAAAACTATTGTTAATGAGCTGTATTATCACATTCCTTAATATGTAGGTTATATGTAAGTACCAGTCAGCCCTGTATAACTCTGCGTTCACTGAAATACAGAGCAATAAGTGTTATAATATAGGTATAATAAAATACCTAACTTTATAAAGAAAGTAGAAACTCCAACAGTTTTTACATGTCAGCTGAGGACCAGTTTATTAGAACATTAGCGTTGTTTATTCACAGCTTTTATGAAAACTTGATCGTTGTTGATTCTTTCATGCTCTTATATTAGTTTGGAAAATATTTTAAAATGCAGTAGATTAACAAAGGCCATCAATCAGTGGATCCATTATACAAATAAAGAAAATGACCAGGTATTAGTCTCCTTGTGCCTTGGCCAATTTGTTTTTAAATAAAGATGTTGAGGTAGTGCCCATAAATATTAACTTTATTTGTTCTATTACATTTTTATAAGTAATACTTGACGTTTCGATGGTTGTAAAATTTAATTTTTTTCAAATTTTTGATTTTTACTTGGTATTATTTTGGATAGCAAGTTTTATTTTATTGTTTGTCTTTATCGTTTATCCTTAGTAAAGTTTTGTTCTTATAAAATAGTAAAAAAACATTTTGTTGTGCTAAATTCTTTCAATTAATTTATAAATTATTTGAAATGTTAATTTAACCTAAAATTGGGACGTTCACAGGAAACATTTATGCAAGCATATTAACGAATAGTAACACAAACACTTATAAAGTCAATCAATCAAAAATCGACCAATTTTATAAATGTTTGATTTACTGTTTATATAAACCTGTGTTCTTTTACAATTTTAAAAAATTAATTAACGTAATGTATCTATGTAAAATGTTATTTGACAATATACAAACCCTATTTATAATAAAAATATTCATACTTGCTACATAAATAAATCATATAATTTGACAATTAAAGAAATATTAAATATCGGAACGTTTTGTATGATAATGTTGATGTTTCAATTAAGCCATAATTTCCACAAAAAAAAGCATACATATTCTTTGACTGGTTTGTATAACTAAGAGCATTAAGCAGCTGTATTTCCGCAATAGCCTGCGCATCGGCGGCGTTCTTAGATCTATCTGCTATTAATACTGCACCGCGTTCAAATATTCTCGATCATGTTTTAAAAGAAAAGCATTTTAAATACGGTTTAGTCACTATTGTACCTTGGTTATAAATTTAAATTTGCCGCTATTTTCTATCTTTTTTTGTTTAGAAGTATCTCACATAAATAGAATTTTGCAGTGTAGACGGGTCTAATTCCGCTAATCCTTCTAATTTTGAGGCAAGGTATGTTGTAATATGTAGTTGTGGATATTGTACATATGATCGTCTTTTGATGATCCTACAAGTAGCTCAAGTAAGCCATTTTTAACAAAAGCGTAAATAACATTGCTATTTCAGGTATGCATATAGTATGTGCGATATTATTTTACTAGGTAAAAAATAACGGTGTAATTATGTGTTTTCTTACTTTTGGAACACCTCGCACGGTCACAATTATTTTTAGGTTGTGCAGCATTGAATTCTGTAAAGCTTTTGTATAAAAGACTTTTTCCTAAAAGCAGAAAAAGAACTGTAATCAAAGATCCAATCTTCGATGCGACACCTTGTACAAATTGAACTGATTTGGGATTTCTATTTTTCAGTCATTAATTGGATGTTTACTAAATATACATTGTCAGGAAAATGTGTGGGAACACCTGAGTTTTGGCTAAATCATGGGCTCTATTAAAAAATAACTGTAAAAAAAGTTTTTGTAGTATTTTTATTCTAGTCTGTAACATAATTTGATATCCAACAACTATCATATGTTTCAAGGTATGACGTGATCGGCAGTTTTTTTAATGGATCACCCTGTATATTTTCACATTTTTTTTTTTAATAGACACTTTCCCAAGAATTACAATGATATGCCTACGGCTTGGTGGATATGGGAGGTCCCTCATTGCTTGTAGTACTTCTTCTCTATCGATGGAATCATAAGCTTGTTTAAAGTCTATAAATAACAGCTGCATATCTATTCCTTGACTGTAATGACTTTCTTGCCACACGGGTATTCGCGCACTAAGTTTTCAGTTTTTCAAAATAATATTATTTGAATGAAAAAAAGATATGTATTAGCTGAAAGATATGCTTCTTTTAAAAAGCAGCAAAGAAATATTTTTTTTGATTTAAGGAATATTTTTTTCATGTGATATTATTACTGCTTTTCTGTTATTAACAATAATATTGTTATTTGCAACAATAGCAACAAAGGGAAACAAAATTATTGTTTAACGCATATTAAAAATTGTTCGTCATTTTGTATTAAAGTTTTTGTATTAAACTCACTTTGACACTCACACGCTGCACAGTATTTTATTGAACGATAAAATTGGCAAAGAACGTACAATTTCATATGTTGGAACTAAACCAAATCTCGAGTTACTGTTCCGGTTGGATCAATGCAGTTCCGCAATTTATAAACTATGAATATCCTTCCCTAAAACAAATGAACCGTTTTAATCTAACTTTGTTTCATGAATATTAACTGCAAACAAAGATAACTCACAACCCCTACAAGTATAGAATTTTAGCAGTATCTCCAATATTAAAATAAAATAGCATTGCAAATGGGCTAAACACGCCTTAAAGTCTTTTTAATCATTTCATTGACGTTCACCATGTTGATGTCAGTAATTACGTGAAAGCTGTAACTGAATATCGTTGACTAGTTATCAATGAGAGGAAATTGCAACAGCGAACCCCAGACACGATTCAAATTACCGAGTTACGCAAACATGTAACACAGAATTTCCACAGACAGTTTCGTAATTAATCCCAGTTCATAGCTTGAGGTCATGTCACGAATTTAATTATTATAGACAGTTAGCCGTAGATAAATATGTAGAAGCACAGATAAAGTGGTAGTACCTACTATAACTACGACTAAACCTAAAACCCAGCGACTTCATAACATTCATCTCACGATCGTTCACAAAGTGCTTTTAATTTTTTTTTTAATTCTGAGAGACATAAATTATGATTTTTTTTAGCTTTTGGATGTAATTATAGATGCGTAACCTATTTAGCTTTAGATTCGAATTTGAAAGATAAATGTTTTGTGATTGCTACATTTAATGAACCCAATATTGCATAATTCATCGTAATAATCTAAAAACAAATAAAGTAACAGCAGTAGGTACCTATTCTAATACTTAACAATAACATAACCCTAATTATTTTAATCAATAGTAGTAACATTAAAGAATTAAATACTTTAAATATTTATTTATAAACTATACTAACAGCTATAATTTAAAACTGATTCGGACCACTAAAGAATGTAAAATACTCTTTTACTTTAATATTATGTCGTAAACTATCTAATTCTTTAGCAGCGTTACTAAAAAACTCCCACCATTCCACCGACTCGTTATCTGTATCGCGCCGCGGCCAATTTAACCCCTTAGCTAATACCCTAACTTCCGTACGCCACCGCCACTCATCAGTGACGACATTTAAATAAAACATGCCTCGCTATATCTACCCCACCACATTCACAATGTGAATCATTAACCCCCCCCCCCCCTCCTGCAACTCTACATAAAATTGATTTAAAATTACCGTGACCCCTTGCTAATTCTACCACCTGATACGATAAATTAACCCTAATTTTCGTAGCACATCTAACGTTGACGAAAAATTTTCTAGTTCACCTCCCATTTACAGAAATATCGCACCTACTCTGCCAATCACAATCGAGTTTATTCCTAAACGCTTTTTTAAGTACGCTAGCTGAAATTAACTCGTATCTAATTATCGCGCTATCCGCGCTATTAATCACTGCAATCCAATTTGCATTTTCGATAAATAAAACATATATGCGGTTCCATTAAATTTCTTTAGTTACTTAGTATATTGTTACGCACGCCTGTTTGAATTAAACTTCCGATTGCGCTCACAGATGGCGCTACCCAAACAGCGGAGATTATTTTAGATTAAATTATACCTATCATTTAGAGCTGTGTGGTATGCTTTATCGACACATTGTCCAGTGCAAATGTACTACAGCAATCACGAATGATACCGACTGCTTTGGAACAAGGGCCGCGCAATATAAATACACCCGCGAACGAGGACAAGGGCAGTTCTATAGGGAAAGCTGAGTAAAAATAATTATATGTAAAAATACTCTGCAAAAATAAACAGTGAATATAAATTAATAGTATTTAAGTGATTTTTTGTTTATTAAGTGTGTTAGCAGGGTAATAGATATTTACTATTAATTTTTATATTAGTGTGATTTTGTTTTAATTACACTTAAGTGTACACATAAATACTTTTCATTTAATATATCGCCTGTGTTAGTAATTTGGGCCTCCAAAATATTAGAATTGGTGACGGATATGGAGTTTGGCCAATATGATTATGATAAGTATGTATTGTAATTTGTATAATGCCAATAAATTAATATTCCTAGAGGTTGGGAGTACCTACCAGGCGCGTTCCCGGGGTGGTGGATAGGGGAAAGGCCGTCTTATCTGGATTCGCTCAAAACGAGATAGTTAGTGACAGCTATAAGTTCGCCCTCTCTGCTTAAAACCGGAGTAGGGTGAATGAAAACCGTTGCCGTGAATCACTCCCCCCTTGCCCGAGCTGTCGTGTCGTGGCTAAGGGCTTGCACAGAGTCCTACAACGATGCCAGTTGTGGCTTTCGGCTACAGAAAGCCCAACTGTTAAACCAGGTACCGAAAGGGATGGGGGGTCTTGGCTTAACTGCACGCACCGAGAGGAGACAACCTCAACACAAACCTAAATACTAAGGTGGCGGACTAGGCTGATGGGATGCGTGGCTGGATAGAAGACCAGTCTACTAGTCCAATCTTGGGACACCTGGCGCACCCCATTGTATTTAGGCTTACCTCTGCATGCGCGCCTCTGTGGAGGTGGACCTTTATCTCCCTACCTACTCGTGGGATCAACCATAGAGGAAGGACGTTTATTGGCGGGACGAAACCACTAATAACCAGGAATTGGAGCAGGACCTCCGTAAGAAACCTTCCACTTCCAAAGTGAGAGCACCTCCAAAGGAAGGAACAAAGGGAGGAGCAAAACGACTGGAGCATATTGGGGAACAGGATGGCATCCATTACTTTTCAAATTGCGTAGCACTGAGCAACTCAAGGGCGTTGCACCTGTGAGCACGTGAAATCGAAGAGGGAAACTTACCTAACTTGGGCCTTCTGATATTCCACATTTTCAGAAAGGAATGGAAGGCCAGCTGTATAATAGCAAGAGCAGGGGACACAATAGATCTTTTAGGTCGCAGTGTAATATCACCCTTGCAATATATAAACATATACAAATTAATCTTATTATTATTATATCAGTGCATATAAAATTTAGTAGACTATAGCCGTACCTGACAAACGAGAAACGGCAACCTTCACAGCACGCAAATGTGATTCCTTTATAGACGTGATGTTCATTACTAACAACGTAGCCCAACGTGTCAACAAGGAGGGAAATGGATGAAAAAAACCTCAGCGACTACCAGAATATCCTTTTCAACATCACAGAGGGTATAGGCACTCGGAGAAAGCGCTCTGTACAAGCACAAACGCAAGATGGAAAGTTACTAGTAAAGATCTGAATGTCATGATACAAGAACTTAGGCAAACTCTGCAGGTAGATGAATAGCTGGATATCGATGCGGAAGAGATGACGTGTGCGATCAAAGCTTGGGGCAATAAGATTTTCACAAAAAAGAAATCTCCAAAAAACAGATCACCTAGTTACTGGTGGACACAGGAAGTTTCTGACGCGAGAAATAAGGCATGTTTTAGACGAGGCGGTTTAGTTGATTCAACTAATTGTAAGTTACTTGGTTTACTCTCAACTAGTTAATTGTCATTGAAGACCTATTGAAGTTGCCAAAGTAGACAAGTTGACTCCGCGTGAAAGGATTCATATCAGTATGCTTCTTGTTCAATTAGTGGAATCAACTAATTGCCTCGTCTAAAAGAGGCCTAGATGTCTACAAAGAGAGCATTAGTTAGAGCAAACAAGAAAAGCGGCATCGCTAAGAAACTTGAATGCTACAAAACCTGTGCAGATAACAGAGCTCTCCTAAAGACGGCTGAAGATAACCCCCGAGAAAACCGAGTCCGCGCTCCTAGTAAGAGGAAGGAAGCAGTTTAACTTCAAGATCAAGGTGGAAACTGTCAACATCACTAGTTAGAGTTCGATTAAATACTTTGCGGTCCATTTCGATGCGAATATGAGGATTGGCACTCACGTCCGAAAGCCTGCCGTGAAAGCCACCAAAGCTCTAGTGAGTTTGAACAGTCTTATACCAAGATTGGGCAGGCCACAAGAAGAAAATTGCCGGCCCCTGGAGTCAGCATCCTAGTCAATTATGTTGAATGGTATGGGAACACGCCATGGAAAGACAGATATACAGAACCATCATGCTCGCGGTACAACGGAAAGCACCCATCAAAATCACTGAAGCGTACAACGCCCGCCTCGGCGAAGGCCCTCTTAATAATAGCAAGAACTTCCCCAATAGACCTAATAGTGTTGTCCAGAAGAGAGATGGAGCAAGGAAAAATGGATAAGAACACTGCATATGAACATCTGCTTAACCGATGGCAGTACTCCTGGGAACAGGATAACAGCACCGCAGAGTGGACAAAAACACTAATAAAGAATGTAAAATCATGGCTGCAAAGGAGGATGGGGAGCTCTCATATTACTTGACGCAGCTCCTGCCAGGACATGCAACTTTCAAGCCTACTTAGACCGTTTCAAACTAAGTAACACGGAAGGCTGCCGATACTGCGGTCTACGGGACACGGTGCAACATACTTTTTTAAATGAAAGATGGCGAGTATACAGGATCGAGGTACAAAACCAGGTGCGAAATTTGCTCCCGACAAACTTTGTCAAAATCATGCTGAGGAAGCTTGGAAATGTATCACCAACATGGTGGCAAAAATTCTTCTCCGAAAAAAGAGAGATTGTCAACAGAGAAGAGCTAGCCCAGCTTAAAACTTGAGTGCCCGAACATCTGCGCGGATCCCCCCTGAAGTAATACCTCAGCAGATCTAGGGAGGTGAGAAAATCGTGCTGCCATATGAGGGGTTGTTTAGTCGATAAGAAACCGATACCGGCCACCGGAAGTTTTTGGAAGATTTTCTCCTCTCACGTAAAAAAAAATAGTTGTATAAGGATAAAAATAGCAATCAAGGGTTGTAAATTGATAAACTTCAAAGTAGCAGATCTCAAAGGTGAATTGTAGGAAAAGGGCTGGACTCAAGTGAAAACGAGGCAGAGCTCTAGGCCAGGTTGAGAAAAACTCTTATGATCAGCGAAAATGCCGAAATTTATGTATTTCATACACCTGGTAAAAATAGTAGACTGTTAGCCAGAATAGGCTCGAGAATCTTTTTTTTCTATTCGGAAAATTTCAATTTCAAATTACTACGGACTTACAGGTTTTTTTTTGTTAATGAGATTGGTATATATAAAGAAAAAAAAACTTTGAAAACGCATATTTTTTAAAAATTTCAGTCTAGCGTCACAACTTTTGGGCTAATAAAAAATTAGCAGTCTCGCCGATTGCAAAACCTCTGTCTGCACTGTCAATTAAAGTGTCAAATTTTCAGTCGTGACATTATGTTTAATGGACATTACGTTTATGTCAGAGGGATGGGACTTCCATATAAATTCAATGAACAGTATTTAGTCGCACCCTACAAGCGGTGATTTGTACTAATGTCGTCTATCTCGCTCATTCACTATTCTCGACTGTTCTCGACAATCGCGCTGCGTGGCGCTGCGATCACTCGTTTTTTGTTTATTGACGCCATTTTGACAAAATTTGCTGGCGTCGTTTCGCATCGCGGTTTTATGCACGTTTTTTGGTTATTTCGAACGTTTTGTAAGTGTGAAATGGATGTTATAACATTTAATATGCCAGGTAATGTATTGATCGAACTATTTGCAGTAAGCAGACGTGTATAATTAAGATTTATTTAAGGTTATGCATAAGCCAGGTACACTTTATAGAGAATCCTTCTAGAGACATTGCATTGCAATCTGCAGCAAGAAAATTGCTCCCGCATTTATTATGTAAGTTATTAATATTTACAAATAAATTTTGATTAGTACATAACATGAAAAACAAGTGATTTATTAAATCTAATTAAGCTATAATCGGCTATAATGGTAATATAAATTTATGTTTATTAGGTGCATCAGATCCATCGATAATATCAAGAAATGTTTCCCCATCTCACCTTACATCATAAAAATGTACACGTAAGTTAAAAGTAAACATTTTAAGATATACCACCCTAATCAAAGATATTATTTTAGGTAAATACAATGTTTTTAGTTAATGCAGCATGACAATGTCAATTAACTTCTTCGAAAGGAAGACTAAGTCGTAGTGAAACCCATTATGGTCAATGGGGTTGGGGCTTGAGGCATAGAGCGAGACTCCAAGAAATCCGAACAAAATCTGGAAATGATTTATTGACCGCGAATCAAAAATTGGCTTTAGTAAATAAATGCAAACAAAATAACCACACCCGATTTAGATAACAAAAATATTTTTGGGAGGAAAATTTATTATTTAGTGAGTTTCCTCTAGACGATTATAGGGGAAGGAAACTATAAACTAAATTTATTATGTTAATGGAAAAGCTCTTAACTAATTTTAACCAAGTACTACTAGAAATATATTCTTTAATGCTAAATTAGTAATATAATTTCAAATATCAGGTAACGTAGCTTTTAACTCTCAATGATCTTTTAATTTGTATAGAAAACTCCCTGCAAGGAAAATCACTTAATCAAATGGAATGTGAAATTTGAATTTGAAATTTCGAATCTTAATTCGAAAATCACTTGTCTAGTATACAATCGAGTTAAAATTAAAGTCCGATTTATTTGCACTTATCAGGTTTTCAGTCATGTTTTGTTTTTTAATTTTTTTTTTAAACAAATTGAAAATTTGCTTGAAATGATACTTGTTACATTTCAAGTTTATACTCTACATACTATTTGGTGTTTTAGAATATTTATATGTGGTTTTATTTTGCGACATATATATTATGTTAATAATTTTACATAGGGGCATTTGTGTAAGACTCGTTTGACTGGTAATGTATTTATTTATGTATGAGAAATATGGCTTATTGGTTACAATAAAACACAAAAAAAATAATTCAGGACAGTAAGCTTTCAATGAACTTTGTGATTTTTCTCTTCAAATGCTTAAGAGTATCCTTATTATTTTATTGCTTCAAAGATTGAATGGATTTATAAATACATTGATTGCTTTTGTTGTAGAACGATTAAGGTAATTTGGAATAGAGAACGAGGAGGATTAGATAATGTTCTCGAGTTTTAGATCAACAATTTAAGTTTACGTCACCAGTCTATAAATTTATTTTATGTATATATTGTTTTACCTGGTTAAAATTAATTAATTCTTTTCTAATAAAAGATTGTGGTTATTCATAATGATATTCCGATTTATGTTTATGAACTCACATATTTCATTGACTTATTTCTAGAATTTTATTGCTTCAATTTTCACATTTGTCTCTAAAAATGCAATATTCAATGCATATGTTGTTATTCCTTTTTTGCTTTTCATTAATTTTTGATTTAAAATAAATGTTTATGTATTTATATACTATTGTTATAGGAAATAGTACCATAAACATTTAATTTATTGTATTTTTGCACAATTAATAAAGATATTTTACGAAATCATGTGTTTTTGTTCTATTTCAAATAATAAATATAAAAGAGCAAATAATAATAAACATTTAAATTGCCCGCCAATAAATTTTTAGTACGAAGAATAGTCATCAGGCGTCACTAAACGCAGTCCGAGTTGGCGTATGAGAGTTACCATTCTAGTCAGATTATTCTATGGTTTATGTGTTGTTTTCCCAAGAACATCATCGCAAAACCTGGAAAAATAAATGCCATCAATAGATGGTAAATTTTTAAATCCAAAACCAACAATAAAACTTACCTTAGCAGTGTATTAGATATATCATATTGCTCATCGTATCACCTATACCAACTATACCCATTACCCCCTCTCCGCCTTGTGTACGCTCCTGAATTTAACTACATACATTGTCCTTTTGGAGCATATAAATTTATCGTGTACACAGATTTCTTGTAAACGTACTTTTTCAAAGTTAAACTAAACAGACTAAGAAATTGCATGTCACAAGATAAATTAGCTTTTTAATTAGTCTGTAGAAAAAAATATTTTACAAAATATTAAGAATGATGATATTATAAATTTAATTGCCAACAAAAATTCAAACATGAAAAAAAAAATGTCACAGTTATAATTAGTGTGTTTGAAAAAATAGTCTTTCGTCTCACTTATTATTATATAATATGATTATAGGCTACTATACATTATATACTAAAATAAAGTAAAAAATCTATGCCTGCAAATAAATTGTATTATACAACTGCAAAACTAATTTATAATTTTGTGGCAATATAAGTGTAAATTAAAAAGAAAAGCAGGATGAGGCCGATCTAGCTGATTTTCCCGAGCCGCCAAGCCTTCCCAATCCGGCCCTGACTGTGAATATATGTTTTATTTAAGGTATTTCGAACATGAAGAAGTGATTAATGTTATAGGTAATCACTTTTCTTTAATAAGATGTTTTTTGAATGCATCTCCGAAGAAGAACTAATATTATCAAAAAATTCATTCACACTTGTGGTGTAACTAACATTTTATTAAAGTATAAAATGAAGTTACTGTGAATGAGGACCCTCTTTTGGTGATATTAAATTGAATTAATTTTAATCATTTACCTAAAATTTGAACGACGTGCTTTAATTTTACTTTCTTTTTAATTTTACATCTTTTCTTGCACAACCAGTGCTTTAAACGACTACCTGGCATTCTCTGAACTTTATTAAAACAATTTTGTTTCATTTCTTTCATTCAGGTGGTTTGATTAAAGTATATTGTGCGTTGAACTACATTGTTGAAAAAGCAATTATATTTACCAGCTCTGAGAAAATATACTTCTAAATACATTTAACATACAATTTGAATGAAATAGGTATTCAAGGTTAAAAAGGACCAGGAAAGGTATCTAAAAAGCTCCTCAAAGACTCCTCAAAAAGCTCCCCTAAAAAGGCTCTATCTATCTGCAGGAATATCTACTCGTTCCAAAAGTTCAGATTTCTCCTATCTTACCCATCGCTACCAGATAGCAGCATGCACAATCATTACAGCTTCTGAAAAACGTTCCACGAAAGACATCTGAAAAAGGCTCTATCCTCTCTGACCACTACCGCATGCATACATATTATACATAATTTGCCCTCTCTGATATTAAGCGCGTTCATTTCACCACTGGCACTGCCGAGTTACAGGCATTTAATTGCGAATAAACCGCTTAACTGAGTAACGCTGCCGGAAGCGGATTTCCCTTGCTCCTTGCTTCACGTTCCTCCTGAAATATCCACGTATACTCGACAGAAAGGTATTTCACGTCACTGACGTGAATCGGATCTTCGCCTTTATTCTTGTGCAACAATATTACTAACATCGTCAGGCATGTAATCCGGTGCAAGTAAAGCTCGTTTGCATATAGATTATTTGCGCAATAAAGTATTCTAGTAGTACTTATCTACCACAGAGTCAATACATATGGGGTGTATTTAGTCTTTGATGACTGTTAAAACGTGGTATAGGAAAGGAATATCTATTGTTTGTATAGAAACTATTTGTATTTCAATCATTAATCAGACAATTATTTCAATTTCGTTGATTTTATCATACCTTTTGGGATCTTGAAATTGTAATATAAAAAATTATGTGTCATTAAAACAATGTGTAGAGAGGAAAACGGAAATTTAAAAAATCAAAACAAACCACAATTAGATCAATCACATTAACACATTAAAATACAATTAAATTCAAAATTGGAAAACGAAATTTCAGTTTTAATTATTAATTAAACACCAATCTTCTAGTGACTTTATTTATTATTAAAAATTGAAATGCGAATACTATATAAATTATTAATTAGTAAAATAGAAACGGAGCATTTGAATAATTCTTATGCCACCTATAAATAAAACAAAGGGTAAAATAGTTTCAAAAAATTTAATAAATTCTACAGCCTTAAAAATAGTCGCCTACAATTAAATATCTTGTATCATAAGTTCCGCATGTTAAAATGTCCGTTTGTCACTTTACACGTTACTGACTAAAAATTTAGAAGAAATAATTATGATCATAGACGTTAACTTGCAATGTGTTTGGATTATTAGAAGTACAACGGATTAAATGGGAAGATGGAACACAGATATTTATAAACTATCTTACAAATACAGAGCTAGAAATGCTCAAATGCACATATTAAACTATGATAAGAGTCACTTGTAGCGAGAAACGTAAGGTAACTGCCAATCGTGTACTGATTGGTATTGCTTCTTTCAGAGATTTAAAAAAACTTGATTCTTCGTCCTAACATTTGTTGGAGCAACTTAAAATTGTTTGGTGACATCCTTGTAAAATTCGGGAAAAAAATCGGAATTATCTACTTTGTCTCAGTAGGTACGTCTTTCAAGCAACGCACTCATCCAACACTTCCACTCTTTTCCTTCTATTATTTTCAATTATAATAGAGGCTGCCGCTACAACAGCTGTGCATAACACTTTTTGAATACAGTTTTTAGAATGCTAAAATGTTAGTTGCGCTTTATATTCCGTGTGCACAGAATGGGGCATCTATCATCATGCATACATCATGCATCTCTTGCATTAGGTATGCATTCGACATTCCATTCGTTGTTGCATTAAAAATGACATCGTGTAAACGTACCTTAAGAACCATATGTGTCTTTGTTACACACGAGTAGGAAATTTTGGAAAATACTAAGCTATTTATTTTTCCATTTCTACAAAATTATGTGTACTAAACATATTTTAGGATGTTTTGGTCGTAAGCATATCTTTAATTTTCGACTTTCACTTGACTAATTACCAAAGGTAAGAATTAAGTTTCGAAAAATTTGTTAAAAAAAAAAAATATTGTTTTATATAGCTTGAACAAGGCGAATGCTTGCCAAAACATAACAATTAAGTAAAATTAAATTTGTTCAACAAACCGTTTTGTTTCTACTTGTTAATTAAGGAAAAAGATTGTTTTTTTTTTTTACATTTAACCTCTAACTTTAAATTAAAAGAACTATTTAAAAAAGAATTAACCTACGATAATTTTATAGAAATGGCTAACAACTCATAAACCCGAAAAGCTGCATTTTAATTAACTAAAATTTACTGTTCGGATTGAAATTTGGCACTTTTGTAACACCCATCAAGCCCTCACATAGTCTACTAATTTTTTGCGCCTCCGTCCAGATACATTCATTTTGCAGTACTTCGAAACTGCAGAAAAACTACCGACAGGCAAAAATATCACTAAAGGTTGGGTTACACTAGATTCCACATGACAGATGTATAATAAATTGTCATTAAACTACTGTTCAACGTTGCTAAGATGAACTGGCATCTTCATTGCAGTTATTGATAAATAGATATTGAAACGTCAAAATACTAAGGTATGTAGCATGTGTGCCAACTTGTTTTGTCAACTCCCTAGTGACACAAATAACTATTGTATCACTAGCCCAGAAACTACAGTTTTGCGAGTATAAGTACGGTACAAGTGCGAAAGAGCTTCTGGCCGTGTGCTACACACTGTTTTTTCGGCTGACAAATCTTAATTTTGGATTGAAAATAGAAAGAAATTTTGACACTCGGGAGTTGACATTACAAGTTGGCAAACCTGTTACATACCTTAATATTTTGACGTTTCCAAGAGCAAATCTTTTTCTATAATTTTCTTCCCAGTTTAATATCTATTTATCAATAATAAGTGCAATGAAGACACCAGTTCGTCTTAGCATGGTTGAACAGTAGCCTAATGACAATTTATTACACGTCTGTCATGTGGAATCTAGTATGGCCAACCTTTAATGACATTTTTGCCTGCTTGCATGAAGTACTGCAAAATGAGTGTTTCTGGACGGAAGCGCAAAAATTATATAATTTTTTAAATAAATTTTCTTGTAGATACCTATGTTAAAAAAAAAATATTATAAGTATGTCACTGCAATATATCACAAAACAAGTCTTAACATGTAACATCCTACCATACATAACAGTAATAAAACAAAATCCTATGTCACTATATACATTTAAATGAAGCCACGTCGCTCCATAGAATAATACCGTCGTCAAAAAGGAGAAAAACGACAGAAAGGGTGCGTTGTTATATTTCTAGAGATTTATGTAGCATGCGAACTGTCACGGGCCGAAAGCTACACACCTAACATTTCGGGTCTGGCTCCAGGGATCTTCTACTAATGTGCACGGAACTCTTGAAAAGATTTACGACACGTACTACCTAAGGCCATTTGTACCATACCTGACGAATTTTCCACTAACCGCTTATCTGTCAGAATACGCGCCAGTAGTTGAACACATATTGCCAGAACACTGATTTAAAATTACAGTAAGAAAACAAAATGCAATGAATGCAATGGTCGTTTAGAAATTCAACAAATTTCATTAAGAGTGCGAGGCTTTAAGAAGTAATGACCAATAATCTCTTGTAAAATCAAGTATTTCTAAATAAATCCATAATTTATTACGCCCAAATCAAATACTATTCAATATCACAACACACATTTGATGACAAAATAAAAAATAGAAAATTCCTCTGTTGAAATTTATACACACCAGTAATTTTATATTTAGATGACACTTTTCTCTGTAGTTTATTTTTGATTTTTGAACAATGACATTTTGATTTGTTTTTTTTTTTACATTGACGTTATAAGAACATAAAGGAGGTTTACGAAAATTGGATTGTAAGATATCTACCGAGTTCGTAACGGTAAACAGCTGATTCAAATGGTAGATGGAACTGGTACATGTATTTGAGAACGTTTTCAATACATCTTGTTTTGTTTTTCAATCATTACGTAACCTAAAAATATTGTGTTTTACGTGCGTTTCGACTGTTTCGTATTTCATTTCCTCAATATAAATGAATCATGTGATTTTCGTCAAAATGTCTTTGAATTGAGGTTAAATCATCATATATACCACAAATAGAACATATTCCTAATACGTTATTTACATTCATATTTAAATTCCGAGTATAAGGGCCGTTTTACACCTTATTGCGCAATTTATTGGCCAATTTAAAATTTTACGTGTATAACATGTATTTAATCCGTGTTATTACGTGTGTAAACGGATTAAATACGTATTATACACGTAAAATTTTAAATTGGCCAATAATTTGGGCAATAAATAGCTAGGTGTAAAACGGCCTTAACAACCACTAACAACTATGTAAGTATGTACCGTATAAGTTTAGTATTGAGTATATCGAGTACTATAGTTCTTAAAACGTTATGTTTACCGATACAATTTCATTTACCGACTATAATTCTCGATCCACGAATCATGGATCCGGTGGATGGAACGGGTATGTACTGGTAAATTTCCGAACGCCAGTACATTGCAAATAATACAGTTTCCGAACGCTTTCGGTACATCGGTATGTATCGGATCCAATTTTTGTAAAGCCCTAAAGATAGCCAATTTTCGCCGAAACATGTAAATAGTAGTAAATCAGAATGGAAGGAACACTATTTGATTGCGTTTGAATATTTATCTATTCAAGTAGAAAACATCCAACATTCCAGATTTATATTTACATTTACGTTTTTACAATCCCTGCATTTGAATGAAGCACAAAATATACTTTGGGCTATTAAAGAAATAGATAAAACAGCTGGCTTAATAGTTCTATCACTATGCAGTACATACAGTTTTCATAAGTTGTAACTACACAGGCCCAGGCAAAAGCAATGCATTCGTCTATAATATCTATTTCGACCAATTTGAAAATGTACGACAGTGTTCTCAAGTCAAGAAACAAGAAGACTTTTTACAAGTGAAATCACGTGTAAAAGATTAAATTTAAATCCATTGTGTGGAAAATTGGAGATCATGCTTTTAAATGTGACGAAAACTGCCCGAAGTCTACCGAAAACTAATGTTGAAGTCTGTCCAGTTGTTAGAGTTAAGCAAAAGAAGTTTGAGCAAGTAAGGTGTCCCATGATGATCTGCAGCGATCGACTGTGGAAAACCAATCATTGAAAAAATCTGTAAATATTCCTGTACCTGTAGGTACTACAGCAATATGGCATAATCGACCTAAATATATTATTTCTTTTATACAGGGTGTCGACAACAAGTTTCCTAATAAAAACGGAATTGTAAATTGTTATGACTTTAATAAACGTCTTGCATAATTTGCAACTAATTTGTACAAAGATTCTGTATTCATAAGCACAACCTTTAAGATATTTACACTTTCATTTTTCCATTGGCACTTTTCTTCATTACTAAATCCTATACAGAAGGAGGACTAAGGAATTCTTGTGGAAACTGTCAACAATGATGCAAGAAATTTATTAGAGCGAGCGATGACATTAAAAAAATGATGCCAACACCTTGTATAACCGGAAGTACTAAATGTGGCCTTCACCGTGACAGACAAATTCAAACATGTATTTAGGGCAAGTGTAAGATATAAGGAAAAAATGCCTAAGTACAATGAACCGATAGAATATGCCACCAGGCGGGGTTCACGGTCTATTGTAGGAGTCACCATACTAGCACAAGAGCAATAAAAGGGGAATAACGCTAGGAACGGACCCGAGTTTCGGCCCACCAGGCGTCATCAGCGCTCCTCCGAATGTTAATGTTTCATTACAACATGGTAAGCCATTCCAGGAATCACATTCATACGCAATCTGGTGATTGTACGTAAAGCTTAAGATGTGATTAGCGATGGAAGTATTTTTGTACACTTGGAGGAGCGCTAATGGCGCCTGGTAGGCAGAAATTCCGGTCCGTTCCTAGTGTTAATCCTCCTTCGTTAATCTTGTCAGTATAGTAAGTCCCACAATAGACCATAAGCCTCGTCTGGTGGCATATTCTATCGGTTCATCAGTAGAAGTATACAGGCTGGACCACTACATTCGCGTCGGTTTGTATAAAAAATGTAGTAATATATTTTAATTTTTTTTGGTTAAGGATTATACAGGTTCAGAAGGACCACATTTCAAAATTATTTTGAAATATACAGGGTTACTCAAAGAAAAATTACACACCAAAGTTGTGAAAAATTAAATGGAACACCCTGTATATTATGACATATTTTGATAATGCAGACTAAATAAAGGCAAGTAGGTGTTAGGTTTCTTATATCTAACACAACTCGTTTACGAGATAATTAACTATTCTTCAAAATGTAGACTAAATTTAAGAGGCACGCCTGTCATGCATATTTAAGCTTGATATTTTAAACTATATTTATTTTTTAACTAAAGCATTACACTTGATAATAAAATAAAAGTAATGCAAAAAAATTATACAGGGAGAACAAAAATATACTTTTAATTTTCGTTATCTTTAAAGGCAAGTAACTTTCTTATTTTAAATGGAACACCCTGTATTTATTACTTTATTTAGATTCTAATTTTAACCGTCTTTAAAATTGCATTAATGCTTCCTGTACCTATCTGTTATGGTTTCTTAGTAATTTAGAATTTTCTATTTCAAATGTTAATTGCTATAAATTCTTTTTCAAAAGTAGGCTTAGACAAAAGTATCGCTATTATTCATTATACTTACACAAAAGTCATTTGACAATAACAGAACTTGTCAGTTGTGCATCATTGTTGTTCCTGGTTATTTAAAAAGCATTTTAATTATTTACAATGAGAAATTACCCTCAAGCAGAAAGGATTGGCATGGTTTTAATAATTGGAGAGTGTGAAGAAAATTGTTTGCTGGCATCAAGGATTTATACGCAAAAATATGCTTATATAAAACAGACGCCATCTCGATAAGCGTACTTTAGAAAATTTGCTGTAAGTATTCCGAAGAACAGAAAGTGTGTGTTATAAGAAAACAGAACGACAAAAACCGATTACCGGAAATGAAGGAAATAATTTTTTAGTTATTCAATCTCTTTGAAAATCCGCATACAAGTCAGCGAAAAATAATTGAAACTACAGGGATAAGTAGAGCGATCATCAGAAGAATTATAAAGATGAACAAATTTTACCCATACCATATACAATTGCATCAAGAATGCGTCAAAATTTTCTCAATTATGTGTTATCTTCGGATGAGGCAACTTTTCATAACAACGGAGTAGTTAATGGGCATAATTTTCATTATTACAGTGATGAGAATCCCAATTTCTTTAGAACCCTAAATCATCAACATCGGTGGTCTGTTAATGTGTGAGGCGGAATAGTTGGAAAGCACGTGATAGGGTCATACTTTTTTTTATGGTTTCTTAAACGGTGCCATGTTTCGACAATTTATAAAATATAACTTAGCAATACTTTTGGAAAATATACCAATTAATATTCGATATAGACTACTGGCTGTAATTAGACGGTGCTCCGGCGCACTTAGCGTTCGGGATGAATTAGATAGGCAGTATTCCAATAGGTAGATAGGCCGCGGAGGTCCACAGAAATGGCCAGCAAGATCTCCAGACCTAACGAGCCCAGATTTTTTTTATGGAGATACATTAAAGATATTGTTTATGAATACCACAA
>RXPK01001974.1:0-101691 GCA_004143645.1 Protaetia brevitarsis
ACTTGTTTTATCTGAGAATACATAGCATAAGCATAGCGGTTGTTCGTGTCGTTTCTTGTGCTAATATGATCATATTTTCAGGATTTATACGACCATGCGTCAAAGAGGAATATATAGAAGAGGGTCCGTACGTTGTAACATCATCAGACATTAAACAGGAAAATTCTAAACGAGACAATAATGAAATAACACCATTATTCATTGAGAAGGTTTGGGTTCATTATGAGGAAGAGCCCTACATATGCAAATTTTGCGGTAAGGGTTTTGCTGAAAACTGCAAACTTAGAGATACATTTACGCATACATATTGGCGAAAAGCCGTACTTATGTCAATTTTGTGAAAGAAGTTTTGCAAGAAAGCACATCCTAGAGGCACACGTACGGACGCACACGAAAGAAAAGCCGTACACATGTAAACTCTGTGTAAGGCTTTTGCGCCAAAATTCGAGCCTACGGACGCATTTGCGTACACATACTGGTGAAAAGCCCCACATGTTTACAGTTTGCGAGAAGGGTTGTACAACTAAACAAGTGCTGAAGAGACACATACGAACACACACAAAAGAAAAACACACGTATGTAAATTTTGCAATAAGGGTTTTTCGCAATCAGCAAATCTGGAGATGCATTTGCGTATACATACCGGTGAGAAGCCATACAAATGCGAATTTTGCGATAAAGGTTTTACGCAAACTTCAAACCTAACGATGCATTTGCGTAGGCATACCAGTGATAGGCCGTATAGGTGTAAATTTTGCGAGAAGGGTTTTGTAAACAAACCCGGCCTGGAAGTGCACCTGTGGACACACACAGAGGAGAAGCCTTATATGTGTGAATTTTGCAAAAAGGGTTTTGCGACCAAACAAGCCATGGAGACACACTCGTGGACACACACCAATGCAAAGCCCTATGTGTGTAAAATTTGCCAAAAGGATTTTGCGCAAAAGCAAGTCCTAGAAACGCATATACGAAGACACACAAAAGAAAAACCTTACATGTGTACACTTTGCGACAAAGGTTTTACAACTAAACAACAACTGATAGAACATATCCGAACACATACGAAGGAAAAGCCTCATATATGTAAATTTTGTAATAAGGGCTTTGCCCAAACTGCAAACCTAGCGCGACATTTGCGTACACACACCGGCGAAAAGCCCCACGTATGTAAATTTTGCGAAAAGTGTTGTTCAACCAAACAAGGCCTGGAAATACATATGCGGACACACACGAACGAAAAGCCTTACACGTGTAAATTTTGCGACAAGAGTTTTGCGCAAAGTGTACGCCTTAGGGAGCATTTGCGCATACATACCGGTGAAAAGCCCTACATTTGTGCACTTTGCGAAAAAGGTTTTCAATCAAACGGAGGCTAAGATGCATATACGGACGCACACGCAAGAAAAGCGTTACTTCATGTGAGGTTTGAGAGGTGTTTACAGAAAAGCAAATCCTCAAGGTACACATGCGGATACACACGAAAGAGAAGCCTTACAGGTGCAAATTTTGCGATAAGAGTTTTGCGCATACCGGAGTCTGAGAACACATGTGCGTACGCATACCGGTAAAGAGTCCTGCATATGTAAGCTTTGCGGACAGAGTTTTGCAACCAAAAAAGCCATGGATACCCACGTACAGGTACATACGAGAGAAGAAAGTTTCTCGGAAGCTGGAGGCCCACACAGTACAAAGTTGGACAATACCCGCAGTGTTACTCACAAAGAAAAAGGCATGTAGATTTTACAAGAAAAAAGATTCGCAAGTTAAAAGCCTAAAGTGTCATAGCAGAAGAGTGTATTACACGTAGCCCTGGAGACTGAATACTTGCAGTTTTGGAGGATTTGTTTGAGATATTATACGATAATTGTAGACACGAGTGGATGAAGGTGTTATGTTACAAAATCATACTTTTGCAGAAATTAAGTTTTTTTTTATGTAATTTTTCTCAAAAGTAGTGTAACATAACCCCTTCATACATTCTGTGAATGAAGACTCGAATGTTCTTGAATTTCTGGAGTTTTCGATGGTGCTATGTGAAAGATGGGTACAAAACACTCTTGATTTATGCAAAAAGATAGTTTTATAAAATGCAACATGGCACCTTCATCCACTCGTATCTTCAATTGATATTTTACTTCGTGTTAAAATTCTACTCTTGCGCGGCTTCATACGCAAATGGCAGTCTCTGTACAGTTAAGTAGCTCGGAAAGTTGACAATTGTACGCATCTGCGCTATTATAATAAAGTTGCTTTTTATGATGATTTATGTGTTTTATTAAAATCTGCTTGCATTTCGTACGCAAGGCGTTAAAAAAATCCAAACGGCGAAAAATTAACAAAAACTATGAGACTGTCTTTTTTTCTTAATACAGCCAAAATGATGCTGTAACCTGCAAATAGATATGTATTTTAATAATTTTTTTTTAAAGATTTATGATCGTGGAGAAAATGGTGTACATAATAGCTTGATCTATTAGCCATTTGCTCCCTTGCTCCTAGAAAAGAGATCAGCACGTATTTTTTACGATCTTTCTGGGGCATGTAATACAGTGACTCATAATGTTTTGCTGGAAATGTTCAGAGGAAACTCCTTTTCTTGTTTTACCTCATATTTGAAGGACATTTTATCTGTGAAAAGCTAAATAACCACAAATCATTAGTGATGAGCGATATTTCACGAACTGTGATTCTTTTACTGTGATTGGAGAATCACGGATCACGGCCGTGAGTGGAGAATTATAAAAGCAGTGATTCGTGATTGCGGTAACGATCAATGGCGAAGCGCGACTGCGCACAGCAAATCGACGATCCTAAAACTGTGATTATCGGTTACCTATCGAAAATGGAATATATCAAACCGATGAATGAACATACATATTATTATATCAGCTGAAAATGACGGGGGTTATCTTCTTGCAATATATTTATGTTTCTCAAATGTAAATATTGATTCTCTTTTATATCATTATATTATATCTGCAACTATATAAGGAATGTGTATTTATTTTTGCCTAATGGCTCCTAGTAGCAAAATTTAAATTTCCCGCTATTATTTTTAGGAACTTCAACACGAAAATACCAATGATTTTGTATTAGATTATAAGATTAGTTACTTTGATGTCTTTCTGTTGAAGTTACAAAGGATAATTCTGGGCAATTTAAATCTTGCTACTAGAGGGGATATTGTGATATAAGATTAAAATTATATTATTAGTTTTAAAGTACTAATTCAAAAATAAAAGTGTTTTTATTAAATCGTAGGTAGTAGTATTAAACCACAGCTTTTTTGAAATCTTCGCTCATTTTAAGAATTATATCTGTGTTTTATCATTGTAAATGTTACAAAATGAAATTTGCTTTATTTAATTTTTATATTTACTATTTGTCATATTTTTGAAAACAAATGTGTATACAAATCTTTGCGTTAATATTCTCCTTAGAGAAATATGTAGATATACAATACTTTTCTCTTATATGAATTTTATAAATTTTTCAACTTTAAGTCAAATTTTACTTTGTCTAATGCTCTGTTATAATTGTTATTAAAACATAAAAATAGGATCAAGTTTAAAAATCATAAAAAATATTTCTGTAGGTCTAATTGTCTGTATTTTTCTCAAACTACGTAATGCATCCAGGACTTGTATACTGGACAAAACGTTTACGAAAAGCCCCGAACTCAGATCGTATAAATCATTTTAAAATATAAGGAATCTCTTCGTAATAAGCGAGATGAAATATAAAAGGCAATATAATGCATCATTTTTCGTAGGTGGTGTATCATGCCGTCGCATTATCTCTAATAGTTAGTGATATATACTAACATTAGCATTTTTTTTTGAGTAATGGCAATGACTCGGTTATTTAAAAACATTGTACTGAATTATTCAAAGAGGTACTATTGTACAATGTTTCATTCAATTGTACTAAAATAGTACAATAGTACGCTTCGGAACAACGCTGACGATTATACAAAGATATGATATGGATGAGTCAATACAGTGATCGCAATCACCGTTTATAATCACCGTGATTTATAAATCACATTCACGACTCACGAGGTGATTTAAGAATCACCGTTTCGCTCATCACTACAAATCATCTCAACCCAGTGCTCCAACTAAAAGGTACTACACGAGGCTACCTATTCTAAGTACTACATGGATTCCATTACAATTGAGATGTTCCTACCCTAACTTAATAATTTCCCTATGATTGTTAATAACAAAAAAATATATATAATACAATAGCCTCGCAATTATGTGATTATGAAAACTTGGAATATGTAAACAACAACAAATATTCACAGTCAGCTACTAGTTGTTATTATAAGTGCCCATTAAACGACTTAAGTTACCTCCCAGAATTCGCCAAGGACACTGATTATATACAATATAGTTATACGTAATCAATGGCCAAGTGATAAGGTAAAATCATGGCAAAAACTTTACTGTGTATATTTGAAGGACAGGGTGCAAATGGTAGTGTTTTATTTGAAACAGTGACGGGGTGATTAAAAGAGTTTTTCCAACTATCAAAGTGCTTAACACGGGTATCCCGCAAGGATCAATCCTGGGCCCTACTTTGTTATTTTAATTGACGTTCTTGATATGCAGATAACAAAAGCAATAATCAGATTAGTGGATTTTTTTATATAATAGGTCTCCTGAAGAGAGTCAGTTTAAAATATAATGTAAGTTAAATATATTAATTCTTCTAACATTTGACTTTTCTTTCTTAATATATTTTTTTTATATATATACGTGGTGTTTCCAATTTCATTACGTGAACAATTTTAATAACGATAAATAACAAAAAAAAATTCTTGTCAATTTAAGTTTGAACTGACGACCCAACTCTTCGTTTATGTGTGGCAGCAGTAAGCACGGCAACTGCTATTTAATAGCGGTTATAAATTACCAAAACGCCTTTAAAGTTTATACATTCATAGTTTGTTGTGTTTTCATTTATTCTGTAGATTAAAAAAGGACTGACACTTACTAAATTAATAATAAATACTATTGTACTAATGCTTTTGTGTTTTATACACATAATGAAACAGTAGCGGAAGAGTACCTAAATACAATGCATGAATAGACGACCCCATACCTGCAAAATTACAGCGGCCCATTTGCGTAGTCACCCTATGCAGGTCTACTTTACTTCTCCATAGTGTGGACAAGATTGACGTTTTGCTTGCAGTGGTCTCGTTTAAAGTTATCTCCACTGTACAATTGTACTGTTTATAGTCATATTTTCAATAACTAACAGCATCTTGCGGTTTTCGCATAACTGAACTCAGTTATCCTGAAGAAGCTGTCAGTATGAACAGCGAAACGTCGAGCGAAAGTTTTGACACACGGCGAAACCCGCAAGAAGCTGTTAGTTATAGTTACACCGGCCGTGAAAGCCTACGCAGTGTCATATTTTCAATAGTTGACAGTCAGTTTACAATATAATATTTAGTATTTTATGACCATTTCGGAAAATGAATTATTGTTATTATATGTTCAGTGCGACAATAATAAACACATCGTTTGATATTACTTAGATTATGTGTTTTTTTTTACATTACATGTTTTGCTTAATTATATTGCTAATTCATTTAATCCATTTATGTGTTTCAATTCGTTTGAGTAAATGTAAATACTCCATTTGGTAATTCAATCGGTTAGAAATTGTGATCGGGAAATTTCTTTTAGATGGATCTTTTGGTGAATCAATTGTATTGCACGATGTTGGCATTTGATTAAAGTCTTTGGTTTTGAAAGGGGTTCCATTTGATTGAAACAACTTCGACCGCAGTGCTAAAATTAAACTATACATATAGTAATTCTTGTTTCGAATGCAGTTCAGATGTTCTCCTTCGTCCGATTGCTTGCAATCAAGCAAATCTTATTTGATCATTTTCAATAAAGTATAAGTTGGTATCTGCGCTGTTTCCATCTTTTGGATTATTTGAATTAGTGCTTCTACTGCCGTCATCAGGGTACCCTTGATAAGGACTGTGGTTTGTCAATTCTATTGTTTGCGATGGAAATGTGTTCAATCTTGGATATCATTTGCCTGTGCGTTTATTCTGTATTGTACAGTGTACAACGTATCACCTATGGAATTGACAAACCAGAGTCTTTATCAGGGTTACCCTAATGGTAGCAGTAGAGACACTGCCGAAACGTCGGATTTAAATAGTTGAATAGACGGTGGGAAATAATAAAGCGTTTCACGTCACGAGTTGATTATTTTTCATGTCCGATAATATTTGTGAAATTTTTTTTTATTATTTTTTTTCTTTACGATTTTATTGAATAAAATACTACGCTGTATTTTGTAACAACATATTATGTTTATTTCCTCTTATTTGTAATGGACTGAGCCGGAATCAATTGAAACACTAGGTTTTCAAGTACTTACTTGAGGGTACATCATTTTAGTGTAGTGTATTCATTATTACATAAAATAGGTGATTCCTCTTCTCTGTGATTTTGTGTTAATAGAATGATATTTTCAGGTTTTCGCCATTATACGTCAAAATCGAGGATACAGAAGAGGATTACTGTATTGTAACGCCATCAGGTATTAAACAAGAGAATTCGAAACCATGCAATAATGACGTAATGCCATCATGCACCAAGAAGGAGGTTTGGGATTGTCATGAGGTGAAAAAAAATCACGTCAGTGAAGCTTGCGCGTACGAAACGAATTACGAGACTAAAGAAAACTATGATGACAAGCCCATAAATGCCGTTCATGGAAATAGTGAAATCTACCAATGCGAATTTTGTCCGGCTCACTTCTCCAATAAATACTGCTTGTCCCTTCATAGAACAGAGCATACGAAAGAGTTTAGATGCGTATGCGAAAGGGATTTTGCGACGAAAGTGGACCTGGAGATACACATACAGACACACGCGAATGAAAAGCCTCACACGTGTGCATTTTGCGAAAAGGATTTTGCAACCAAGCGAGTGCTGGAGGAACACATACGGACACACACGAAAGAAAAGCCTCACATATGTACATTTTGCGATAAGCGTTTTGGGCACGCTGGGAGTCTAAGGAGGCATTTACGTACGCATACTTGCGAAAAGCCGCACATATGTACATTTTGCCAAAAGGGTTTTATTACCAAGCAAGCCCTGGATAAGCACGTACGGACGCACACGAAAGAAAGGCCTTACATATGTAAATTTTGCGATAAAGGTTTTGCTCAAGCTACGAACCTAAGGACGCATTTGCGCACACACACCGGTGAAAAGCCCTACATGTGTAAATTTTGCGAAAAGAGTTGTTCGACCAAACAAGGCCTAGAGATACACATGCGTACACACACGAACGAAAAGCCTTACACGTGTAAATTTTGCGATAGGGGTTTTGCGCAAACCGTACGCCTAAGGGAGCATTTGCGCATACATACTGGTGAAAAGCCCTACATATGTACATTTTGCGAAAGAGGCTTTGCAATTAAGCGAAGCCTGGAGATGCACATACGGACACACACGAAAGAAAAGCCACATGTATGTGAGTTTTGTAAAAGATGTTTTACAAAAAGACAGGTTCTCAAAGTACATATGCGGATACACACGAAAGAGAAGCCTTACATGTGTAAATTTTGCGAAAAGAGTTTTGCGCACACTGCAAGCCTAAAGACGCATTTGCGTACGCACACAGGTGATAAGCCATGCGTATGTCAATTTTGCGAACAAGTTTTTGCAACCAAACAAGCCCTGGAAACGCACGTACAGACACACACGAAAGAGTTGAAGTAAATTCGTTTTGTTTTATTCCTGACGACGTTTTTGGTTAATATTTTTACGAGCATTATATGTAGATATACATTCTATGTTAATATCCTTATAGTTTGCATTGATATTTTATTTGATAACATGAAAGATGTAGTGAAAGAATAAAAGTGTTGTTCAAATCTACTTTCTGTTGTTATTGCGGATATCCGAATCTTCCTCTCCTGCTAGTATAAACGTTAGGTCAAGCTCTGTGAATACCGTTATCAGGAAAAGTAGGAATGTAGTCTATTTGCAAATGGGAAACGATATATTGTAATCCTTTCACTCAAACTGACTAATCGATTTTTAATGAGAATCGGTTTGAAAAAAATCGATTAATGAATTTGTTTTTAAAGCGATTAATCGCCAACCAGTTTCTACTCGTCTAAGCCCTTAAGGCGAATCTGGACGTCCAAGTGTGCGACAGAGATAAATATATCGGAAAAGTATTCCGCGCTTTTTGGGAAAACGGTACGACCGATTTTGAAATTTTAAACTGTATTTGTCTTAAAATAATGTTTAAATTTGCGCCAACGTTTTAATTTTTTCATTTTCTATGTATTTAAATTTTTAAATGTTGTAAGTTTATTATTAAAAACAATTTCTAAAATCGGCTCAACGGCGCATGTGAAGACCAATGTCTTAATGACAAAACTTTTTAATTTTTGAATTTGGACTAATAATAACGCCCGAAACAGAAATATTCATTTTTCTTTTTTCCATCAAATGCCGACAGGCCGCCGGCTTCTATCGTAACCTAACGCACAGACCGATGTTTGTTTTGAGGACGTATCTACGTACAGATCGTCTGCTATGGTATCACCTAAGGCATAAATATAAGGATATTCAATTCTGCTTTCAGTTCTGTCTTTTTGTGTATTTTACACAACCCAACATACTTCCTACCTATGTTTTAAATAAGTGGGAAATTCTTAAAATGTGTAAATATTAATAATAGATAATGTATCAACTTTTTATTAACGAGTCATAATTATAAATACTAAACCAGTTCAATAATTTCCTTGATGCCAATTGTATTACGAAACAGAACATCAATAAAATGCAAATAAAAAAAATGCATACAGCCATTTTTTTGACTGGGTAAAATGTTCCTATAAATTACAATTTCTTTTATATCTGCTTAGATTACATACCTTGTATCATAGTCATTTATATTGACCGCCCTAGAATTATTTTTGGATTTTGGCGCACTGAAATACGCAATGACAAGTAATAAAATGTCTAGGTAAGTAGATATGGAACTTACATTTTGTACAATAGAATATTAAATCTTAGAAGAAACCTTTTTTCTTTTCGCGCTGATACGAAGATGCTTTCGCCTTTTGACGAGTATCTTTTATCCATTTTTAGATAATGCGGTTTGCTACTTGTAAGAAAGTAAATATTCTTCATACAATAACTGCAGTGCTAAGTCAGTTCCAGAGAAACAAACTGACTACAGGTGTGCGATGTCTGTGTGTGTGTGTTGAGTGAGATTTATATGTTTGGAAGAGTGTATGGCACCTGACTCATTTATCACAAGTTACCCTATAGGAAGTTGTATTGTAAAATCATAGATACAGGAATAGAATAACGCTCAATGAAACGTAGCGAATACTCTAGACTCTAGACAATCTTAGCAATTGATTTTGGGCACATGTAATATAGAAGGCAAACAATTCATACCATTCAAAAAGACAAGAGGTATCTTTCTTTTCGATCTGACTATCGCTTGAGGTTTATTCCTGCAATCACGTGTTCTACAAATGCTCTTCACATTTGTGCATACCTCGAGATAATTCAGTTTTCGGAAAACAGCAGTTACTCAATTTATAAAATAAGTCACTGATTCTACTGATTCATAGTACGGATTATATTATCAGTGCTATAATTATGTATTTCTGAATTAATAATATTCTTTGTAGCCTAGTAAATCAAATAAAATTACTGATAGTATCTTATTAATTTGCATTTTAATTTTGATTTTTCTAAAAAACCCATATGAAATAGTGTTACCCTATACATTCAAGTTCATATGACAGACTAACTAATGTTTTGCAAGGATCTGATTACTTGAACCTGTATCATTTCTGTAGCGCACTCAATTCGACGAGTGTGCTACCGTCTAGTTATGGTTGTCCCGGCGGACGAGATCAAAGAGAAAACGCATTTTCCTCTTTCGGACGTTATTTGCTATCAGAAAGAAATGAAAAAAAATGTTTTAGTATTAGTAAGGACGCTGAACCGTCGCCCTTGACCACTTTTTTTCTTTTTTTCTTTTGGAAGCCAAATAGAACCAAACAAAAAATTAAAAAAAAGAAAATTTAAAAAATAAAACGTTGGCGCAATTTTAAATACTGTTTCAAAACAATCTCTTTTATCAAATTTAAAATATTTTGATTGGTATGTCTAAAAACAGCGGAAAAGGACCCGCACCATCTCCTGGAAGAGAATCTCATTAAAAGGCCGTCCAGATTCGCCTTAATATTATTAGTGTTGGGATGAAAGTAGTTTCATTCACCTCTACAGCTATGAGTGAATATTTGTAGTGCGAAGCTAAAACAAATAATGAAGCGAATGCTCAAGGTTGCTTTCACGACGACGTGAGCAGATACATTTCGTGAAATGCAGGAACAAGCAATTTTAAATATTTAAACAAATAATTTATTGCTAATCTGTTCTCTCCCTAAAGTAAATTGTTAACATACAAACACGTTGCTATACGTTTATTCTCGTGAAAGTAATGTGAAAGATCTACTTCATACATGAGCGCTTCGTTCGTATAATGAATGGAATAGACTGCTTGAAATCATTTTATGTGGCGAGCGATCTACCGTGAATGATAATGAAAGTTTCGTTCTCAACACTATTTATTACACTAAGATAATGTTAACACAACTCTTGCAGCGAGCCATTATAAAAGGCTCTGCTCCGATAAGCCATTGAAAAGTGCCCCTAAAGCTATCAGGCTGAAATTAAAGCAAATGAGTACTACTGTCAGACATACTGTAAATACCAAAAATCAGCTCAATCGATGCCACCCCATCCGAGATATTAGCATAAGGGTGGAAAAATTCAATATTTTTTTTCTCAGGAATTACTTAAGCTATCGCGTCCAAAAAAATTATGTAAGTAAACACTGATTATGGCCATTCTACAAAAAATCAAGAACTAATTCCTTCCACTCAGTTCAAAGTTATTATTATTTTCCCCTTTTTAGGGGTGGTTTTTTTGAGTTGGTTCAAGGTGCCAACTTGGCTTTTTTGTTATATTAGACGTATGCATTTAGGTTTATTATATGTTTTTTTCAGTTTTTTCTGTGTGGTAGAACATGTAAATAAAAAATCAAATCTCTTTGAATGATTTTAGTAGGAGCAATTTGTTATTAGTTATTTAAGGGTTAAATAATTATCATCGATTTAATTTCAGGATTATTTGTACAAATGTTTCAGCCCTATTACTTATAAAAGCACCGAAATATACAAAACAATACGTAACAATAAAATAATATTTAATTCCGTACACGCAGTTCAAAGTTGTTATTATTTTTCCTTTTTGAGGGGTGATTTTTTTAAGTTGCGTTTAAGGTGCCAATTTGACTTTTTATTTTATATGTACATGAGTGTATAATTATTATTTGGGTATTATATTATCCGTCCAAGTTCTTTCAATGAAGTAATACAAAAAAAAAAATAAAACCTCTTTGATCTTAGCAGCAGATTGGGTTATGGATTATTTTAAGGATAAATTCAAATTATTCATTGATCGAATTCAGGATTATTTATATGTATGTACATTTCAGCCCTAGTATCTATAAAAGCATCGACATATAAAAAAGAATATTGTAACAATAAAATAATATTTAATTCCGTACACGCTGTTCGAAGATATTTTCTCCTTTTGGGGGATGTTTTTTCAAGTTGGATTTAACAATTCGACTTGATTTTTTGTTACCTATAAATCTATGCGTTTTGCTACAATATATATGTTTTTATATGATATAACATGTTAACATAAATCAATCAAATCTCTGTTAGATATTTATTGTTCTAATAACAACATAATTCTATCCACATTTGTTATTGCAACAAGCTATGTATTTATAGTTGTTATGATTTTCTTGATGTTGAACAGAATCGCTATTCGTATTTTACTTTTGTTCTAACTGCCAAATAGATATATACATTTATTATACATATTTCTTTAATCAATGTTCTGAGACGTGCATAATTTGTTTTAATATGACAATTATTTGATTGTGAGAGTTTGGAGACTGTTGTTTAATGTAATTTCTTATGTAGAATAAACAGCAGTGTTGTAGAAAGTAAGTTAAAATATGTTCTCATATAAGTGTATTAATCGCGGTGGTTTGCTATAAAAATATTGGAGAAAAAAAATAAACAAATAAATAAACGATGAAGTTGATAGAAATACTTATTTGGAGCTATTCATTCTTCCCAGAAGAATCAGTGAAGGTTGTAAATCAAGAGCATACTTCTCAGTTCATATGACATCACTTGTAAAGAATTTATTAGGAAAAAAGTATATAGTAAACCCAAATGCAGGCATTACTATACAGCAAAAAGTCAAGTTGGAACCTTAAATTCAAAAAACCACCCTCCAAAGGGAACTTTGACCTTCGTGTACGGAGCTAAATATTATTTTATATGATTAGAATACATACATGTTAAATAATAAATGTAACAACAGATAATATATTATATAATAATATATTATATAATAACATATTATATAATAATATATTATATAATAATATATTATATTATACTTATTATTATTTATTCTTACAGAATTATTTTTATACCTCAGTGCTTTCATAACTAGTAGGGCTGAAGTGTACAACATATAAAATAATCCTGAAACCGCTCGATGATTTTCCTTTTTTATTTGCATGTTCTACCACACAGAAAGAACTGAAAAATATATATAATAAACCTAAATGCATACGGTCTAATATAACAAAAAGCCAAGTTGGCACCTTGAACCAAACTAAAAAAAAACCACCCCCTAAATGGGGAAAATAATAATAACTTTGAACTGAGTGGAGGGAATTAGTTCTTGATTTTTTATAGAATGCCCATAATCAGTGTTTACTTACATAATTTTTTTAACGTGATAGCTTAAGTAATTCCTGAGAAAAAAAATATTGAATTTTTCACCCTTTTGCTAATATGTCGAATGGGTGGCATCGATTGAGCTAATTTTGGTATTTACAGTATGTCGCACAGTAGTACTCATTTGCTTTAATTTCAGCCCGTTAGCTTTAGGGGCACTTTTCAATGGCTTATCGGAGCAGAGCCTTTGCAACAGAAAACCGTTTCTGTCAATTACTCTAATTCATCGGTATTTTAAATTTAATATATATACTAGTTATAAAATACATAACACTCAACTTTGGCGTTATTATTGAATTTCTTTATTAGCAACCGCTGAGAGAGTTACTACCGGACAGCCACTCTTCGTTTTTTTTTTTGCCGTTTTTTGCAGGTAATAGTGTCTTCATTATTTTCCTAATACAATTTCTTACTGTGAGAGAATGCAAGTTTCTGTTATTTTTGTTGGTTTTATATTAATATGATCAAATTTTCAGGTTTATACCGTCATGCGTCAAAAGCGAGGATATTGAAGAGGGTGCTTATATTCAACACCATTAGATATTAAGCAAGAAAATTCGGACCAATACGATGATGAGAAAGAGGATTAAACATTGACATACAACACAGCAAAAGCCAAAACACATACAGAAGAAAAGCCTTACGTTTGTAAACTTTGGCGAAAAGGGTTTTGCAACTGAACAAATCCTAGAGAGTCACACACTGACACATACGAAAGCAAAGCCTTACATTGTAAATTTTGCAAAGTGGTTTTACAAGGAGAGATGACCTGAGGAGGCACACACGAACGCACACGAAAGAAAAACTTACGCATGTAAATTTTGCGAAAAGGATTTGCAACCAATCAAGTCCTGGAGAGACACATACGGACACACACGAAGGAAAAGCCCTACGTGTGTAAAGTTTGCGAGAAGGCGTTTGCAACCATGCACGTCCTAAAGAGGCACATACGGACGCACACGAAGGAAAAGCCGTACGTATGCAAACTTTGCGAGAAAGGTTTTCACAACTAAAGTAGAACTAGATGCCCACATACGACACACACAAGGAAAAGCCTTACATATGTATGATTTGCAAAAAGGTTTCGGGCACCATACAAATCTAAGAATGCATTTGCGCACACATACCGGCGAAAAACCCTTTTGTATGCGAATTTTGCAATAAGGGTTTTACGCAAACTGCACATCTGCCAGGCATGTGCGCACACAATACCGGTGAAAAGCCCTACGTATGTAAGTTTTGCGAAAAAGCATTTGCAGCTAAAAAAGTCTTGACTCTCATATACGATTGCACACTAAGAAAGCCTTTTAAGGTCTAAGTGAAGTCTTGGAAAGTCGTCTAGTTTCAAGATTATTGGGTACTATTATGTATGTGTGTTATTCTTGTTGAAGCCTCTATTGTAAGGCCATTGTCGTTACAAAAATGTGTAGTTATTGATACACTTAACATGTAATTCTTAACCAATGGTATACCAAAAAAGAAACGAGGTAATACGCGTAGGGTATAATGTTGATCGGTCGCTTTGTAATACGACTAATTCATTACATGAAGCAAATCTTTCACATAGCTTTCACGAGAATAAATCTGTAACAACGTGTTCATATGTAAACAATTTGCTGTTTATGGCAAGAACAAATTATCAATAACTTATTTGTTTAAAAATATTAAAATGTAATCTACAATAAAAGTCATGCAGTGCAAGCAAGCAATACCGTGCAACCTTGGTCATTCGTTTCATTCATTCTCTAACTTCGCGCTGCAATATTTACTCATACCTATACAGGCGAATGAAACTACGTTCATACCAACTCTAGTAGGATGATTAATAATCACCTTACGCGTATTGACGCGTTTTTTGTACACGTGTACAAATATTGGCCCTTGATGTATGTATGTCCATGCATGATCACACTGGCATATCTAAAATCTGTGGTTTGTTCTAGGTGGTTTCGTGAAAATGAGTTGCAATATTTCTCTTTGTGAGCCAAAATTACACTCAAAATTTCTACTTGTTAGCAAAAAAAAAACTAGACGTGGTTAAGTTAACTTACATAGAGAAAAATAAATTGTTAAAACAAGGAGTGATATTGCTTTCATTGTAATAGTTCCTGATACTATATGTGGCAACAAAACTATATTATAATCGGTACTAAAAGATTGTTGTAAAGTTGTGTAAGTAAAATTAGCATTTTTTTTCTTTAACTCTTTAATAGCGATATATTAGAGCATACATTATGCGGTTTGTTAGTATGGCAACGTCGAAATGTTAAATGATAACATTTAACTTTACTTTAGATATACAGGGTACGCTAATAGTGTGGAAACTTAATATAACAACCTTTGTGTGTACAACAAAATATTAGATACAGTCATTGTAACGAATCAGAAGCTCTTTAGTTTAAAGATGTCTGAAGATATACAGGATGTTCAGATAAGACCCACTTTTTAATGGAGCACCCTGTATATTTTAAAGATGTAATTATTGCATTGAAGTAGTTTTAGAATCATTGCTTACTAAGATTACAAATATGATCACAACAATGGAAAACTAATGGAAACTATAATAACTCGAAAAGTAAAAGAGTAGACGTAGAGTATGTTGTTACAAAAAATTGTTAATAGGAATTCAATAATATAAACATTTACAGGATGTTCTATTTAAAAAAAAATAACATACTGGGTGAGTTTTTTTTTTTATCTTGAGACAACGGAATATCTCTAAAACACTACATCAAATCAGAAAAAAAAAGATCTTAATAAGATTTGTTATAATGTAGAGGCTCACTGAATGGTGCCGAACTTGAATCCCACCACAACCCTCCAGAGTGAGAGGAGGACAACGTTGAAATCTTAAATGGGAACCCCCATTTTGTTTTTACAAGATTCGGATTTGTGCATTTGTTTTACAGATTTACGGATTCTACGCCTCAAGTATGTAGGTTTGTTTGAAACTTTTTTCGATTCGTAACAGATTGCGCTGTAATCGCAAAAAACATGTTTGTGAACGTCTAGAAAAAATACACAAAAAAGAGAAGCAAACAAACATGATTTTGTGTTTTTTTTTATTTTAACATTAAATAACATTTTAAAAAGCCATGTGTTTGAAACTGTGCCCCTTCACTTCGATACATTTATTTATTCGCAATTGGAATGCTATTCAACGATGCAAAACCGTACTTTATTCAGTACTTGACAAGCTGTGAATACTTACACATTATCCGATCCCCATTTAGATTATTAATTATTAATCCAATACAAATTAGTTGGTGTTGAACATTTGAACAGTAATGGAGATACAACTGCAGGTATAACTAGGCCTGTACTAAAATATTTCAAACTTTGATTCACTTATTCTAAATGGTAATTAAATTGCAGTCGCTTTTCTTAAACAGTGCAAGCGATATAATTTTTAGAAAATCAAAGATATCTTGGAAATTAACGAGTTAGCGCTAAAATATATTATATATTATTTTTTTAAAACTTAATGGCGCTTTTAAAAATGCAATAATAATGGGGGTATTGTATTTAAACAAAAGAAACTTGAAGGCTGTACCGGAGTTACGAAACACCCTGTATAATATTTTTTATACGTTTTTTTTTTTAGAAAGGGTATTATATTGTTTTTTCACACTATTGGCCCAGCCCGTATATAGATAACAAAACTTGTAATTATGTGTGATGTTATTGTTTTATAAATGTAATTAATGAAATAAATGTAGTAGACACTTGAGAATATATCCGTATATCAATAAAAGGTTCTTTTATATGAAAACCTAGTTAGATATATTTTTCGAATATTATTGCAATCGCCTACCAGTAACCGTAATAAGTATTGATACCTACTGCTGTGGTTTGGCACCCCGGATTTCGAAAATTCAAATTATCTTTATCAATGTTGCGATAGAGTTTCCACAATTTTAATATTTTATTTTGTAAATAAGATTTTGTTAATTGATTTGATTGTTGAATTTATTTTAATTGTTCAGTTGTTGATTATTTATTTATTAGTTGTACATTTTGCGTTGCACCCAGTATTGTATATATTGTTCAATGTAACATTCTAGAATTTTCTTTGCGATTTATGCGCTGCTTTGCCACGCATCTGTTTGTTATATGTATGCGATGTTTGGGCCCCTGGAGCTCAGTTACTTGAACGATGTCATGTAAGTACAGTTAAATTTATTTTCTTTGCTGCCTTTTTGTAAATTCATTTGATTTTAAAAATGTTGTTCGTTTAATTTGAAATTTTCTCATCCTTCAAGGAACTCGTTTATAATAATCGTTATTATATTATTGTGTACACAAATAAGGTATAAGATCCGTTATTATATTTGTTCTTGAAGGTGGTATAAGTTTTTAAAGAGTTTTGTTTTCCGTTTTCAAGTTTGCTGATTGGTATTTTATAGTTAATCACCACTGTGTAGGTGAAAAGAAGCATTGTGCTTGTAATTAAATTTCAATTTTGTAAAATACACTTGTTTTGTCCACGTTTGAGTTAATTTAGTTTGTTTTAAATTTTGAAACCACGTGGATTTTTGTGTAAAAAGGATTTTCTTCTAGAACAAATTTGTCTTTTGTTTGTTAAAGGATTTGCATTGTCCTTTTTAATTGTAGAGTCTAATGCAGTTTTTGTTTTCGGCAGAATCTTAAAATTCATGGTTTGTTTCTGCATAATTGTAACTAAAATGTTTTTTTCATTCTTTTTTTTATAAAAATACATTTATGATTGTTAACGTCATTCAAAATTTTGTTCTTTTATTTTTGAATCAACCATTTCAATTGTTAGAGTAATTAAAGAAAGTCAAAATTTTCAAACGCCCACATTTTATTTTTCATGATTAGTTTAATTGTGAGAGTAACCCCGAGATAAATAGTTCTTTTGCGCCCTTTTATTTTCATCCGCTGAGCTAGTCAACTTAAATTTTCATTTTTTTTTCTTTACTTTTCATTTTGCATTTATGCTGGTACCATCAGTACACAGCACTACGTACAAATATTCGAAGTCATATAATTTAATCATAGATTCGTTTTTTAAGCTGTAAAATATATTTTGCTTGCTTCATTGAACTTCTTATTTTTATTCACCTTAAGTCTTACGTTAAATACGTAGCCAATAATTCTGCATCAAATAACTGAAACATTTCTAATTCAATTGAATACTTTCAAGAAGGACAGCAATGGGACGCATAATGCAAGAGCTACTTATTCTACCATATTACTTGTATATTAAAAATACATTTTTCGTATTTGACGTTTGTGTGTGTGTGTACTTTTTTTTTAAAAAATTGGTTTAAATATCATTGGTACTTCTAGAAACTAATTTTATGTTTGCTGTCTATTTGCAATTTGCTAAATACCTTTATTGATTCTCGTGTCTACTTCAATGCTTTTAACTCGCCTTGGTATCCTACAAGGCATTTCAATTTGCTTTATGGAGATTGTTACACGTTAAATTGCTTTCCTACATAACACTCATTCTAAACGTATTTTTTTTTAAACTTTTTAAACCGTCTAATTATCATGTCCAATCTGCCCTGTGAAATTTCGCTAAAATTCATCCACAAATAGTTTAGCATTATTTCAGCTTCATTTTAAACACAATTTCGGTCTAATGCATCCTAAAATTGTAAACAAACAAATTATCGATCGCACACCTACGTGAACAAATGCGCTCGCAACTGCACTTCACACGTGCATCTTACAAGTGCACTGCTCGCATCCTATTGGCCGCGGAGTACATCTAGGCAGAGTTGCGCATTGTCAAAACTATATAAGCGACCGTATACCTTTTCGCGATTCATTCAGACTCCTGCCCCGATTCACATCACTTCGATGTACGATGATTGATTTTTTCAACAAAGCTTCTTCCACACCATTTGGCGCTGGCATAGTGCCATTAAGGGTGCGATCACCTGGGGAAGAAGATTTGTTCTTTGCGATATTTAGGTATTTCTGGCGTTCTTTTTGTTATCATCAAGATACTGCTGTGGACTGGCACCCCGTTTTTCGCAAATTCAGATGTTGTCATGTTTACTCCGTTCAGCCTTTGTCAATGTTTCGATTGCCTGCGTCAATTTTCGCAGATGTAGATTTTATTTTTATATAAGTTTTAGTTGAAGAGTTAATTGTGTAATTTATTTAATTTAGTGTTAAGTTTTTTAATTTAATTCTATTCAATTTGTTGTCTAGCGTTAGCTAGTTTGTTTCAACGCCCATTCTGTTAGTTTTTTGTCGGTGATTTGTGCGGCTGCATTGTACGTAGTCGAGAGTAGGATTTTTGAAATACGACTGTTCAACTTTGTCAGGCAGTTCCTTGGTTGACTTGCTAGGGTGAGTACTTGTATTTTTAAATTCTTTGCTGCCATTTTGTACTTCATTTTTATATCGTAATTTGATTCGCGTTATTTGTTTTATTCTGTCTATCAAGGAATTCGCTTAATAATAATTGTTATTATATTGATATGTACACATAATAGATGTAAGATCATTTATTATTTGCGTGCAGGAAGATAGATTTTAGTTGTAATTCTCTCTTTATATTTTAAAGAATTAATTTTTCCGTTTTCTAGTTTGCTGATTAATTTTTTTTTAATTAATCACCTCGGGTTGGGTGAATAGTAGCATTGTGCTTGCCTTTAGTTTTTCATTCTTGTTTTTTTTTTGCTACATAGAGTTGCACGAATTTGTTTGTTTTAATTTGAAACCGCGTGGATTGTATTGAAAAAAAGAATTATCTTCTTGAACAAACAAAATCTTTTGCTTTGATATAGGAAATAGCATTGTCCTATCGTAATTTATCAGTTGCAGTTTTTAGATTTAGGCCAGAACCCTCTGTTCACGGTTTTTTTTCTGCAAATTCGTAAATAATTTTTTTTCTTTTTTTTTATAATAATAATTTTTGATTGTTACTTAACGTCATTGGGTTAAAAATAGGAAAAAACCTTTTCTACAAAAGTTGTGCAGAATTCATCTGCATAACTAATATTATTTTTAATTATACTGGGGTTGATTCCGAAAACTGGATCTTTGCATTACAGCTTTATTTTTGATTTAGGAAAAAAATCTTTTCTACAAAAAGTTGTGCAGATTTTCAATGCTTGCATAACCTACAACTATTTTCGACTATAGAGTGTTCAAAAAGTAAGCGACAAAAGAAAACTACTTAAAACGTGCTGCACATTCTAAAAGTGCCAACTTCTCTCGAATGTACCGACTTCAAATTACCACCTTCCTCACTCCTAGATGCACAGCATCTAGTTTATAATAATAATTTTTGATTGTTACTTAACGTCATTGGGTTAAAAATTCTGTTCTTTTATTTTAAATTAAACCTTTTCTATTTTTGGGGTAATTAAGAAAGTCAGTTTTCATTCACTCACAATTTACTTTTCGTGGTTAGATTAAAGTTTTAATTCGCGAGGGTAACTCTGAGGTTAATTGTTCTTTTGCGCCCTTTAAAAAATTTTTACGTTGAGCTAGCTAATTTAATTTCTCCTTTTCATTTTTTTTTTATTCATTTTGCATTTTCAATTCAGTCAGTACATAGCAATACGTACTTTCTATGGATTGCCACCGTTATTGGGTCATCGGTTGTCGTTAAAGACGCTGCTCTGGCCGATTACCTACTTTTTATCCCTCGCCAATAAACATGTATCATTTCAGTCTGGCAAGTTAGTTTAAGTTTTATTATTTATAACGAACTATAATTTACCGTTTTTTTCTTTCTTTTTTTTTGCTGTCAATTTAAGCCTTTTATTGGGACTTCTGTTTTTTTTCTTTTGTATTTATTAATAGCTTCAATTAAACTTACAATTTCGGTATAGTAATTATAATTCGTACCTTGCATGCTCGATCGAGTAGATAGTTTATACAGAGATATGGAAAACGTTGCTCTCCGCAATCTGTTCTAAATTTTAAGTCACATTCAAATTTATTGTTTAATTAAAAATTAGTTTTGTTTCATGATAATTTAATTAGTATTTCCTTGTCTTTTTTATTATTTTACATTCGAAACTATTACTTTTTTTTTTTTAAATTTAAATCATCCTTAATTACTAATTTATACATATATTTTAAAATCTTAATTCTGGTATTTTATTTAAACATTGTCAATTTATTTTTCTTTTATTTTGTGTTTTAAAAAAATCAATCGCAAATACCACTACCTTTCTCTCTCAACGGGTTGTTGGTTATTCTATGTTACAACCGAAAAACTAGGCCGCATCGACGGATGAGGTAAAGCTCCACATTAATAATAGGGAAACCAGTGGCGCCCAAATATAACATCTACGATCTGTGACGCTTTACCGGTCTACAACGACCTGGCGGTTTTCACCATCGGTCGCATTGAAGGAAATAAAATCAAATAAGGAAACTTGTTTTATTTCTTCCTCCTTCCCCCTCCCCTGGAACATTGCAAGGTTATTCTTTTCTTTTTATTTTTTTTTGTTTATTTATTAGTAAATAAAAGTAATAATTTTTTGAGTCTCATGCTTGAAAATTGTTACATCACCCTGAGAAGCTACAACAGCTAACTCTCCATTAATAAGCTGCATACGAACTTTTAATTCGTGTAACAATCATTTTAATTTCAGATTACGTCGTGTTTATTTCTTTTATTACAAATGCAACCGAATCTGTGCGTGGTGATGGTACATTATTTTCGCGCAGTTTTCTTCGTTATTATAAGTCTTTTTACTCTTCTAGTATTAATAGCATCACATTTCCAGGTTCGTGATAAAGGAAGATATAGAAGAGGGGCCTTATATTGTAACACCAGTAGATATGGAACAAGAATATTCGAAACTGTACAACGATGTGGTAACGCCTTTATTCTGCAGCAAGAAGGAGGTTCCGGATCGCATACACATGCAAACACACATGAAAAAAAAGCCTCACATATGCAAATATTGCGAAAGAGGTTTTCCAACCAAACAAGACCTAGAGAATCACGTACGGACTCACACGAAAGAAAAGCCTTACGTGTGTAAATTTTGCGATAAGGGTTTTTGCGCAAATTGGAAATCTATTGATGCATATGCGTACGCATACTGGTGAGAAACCTTACGTATGTAATGTTTGCGAAAAGGGCTTTGTGAGCAAACAAGTTTTGGAGGCACACATGCGGACACACACGAAAGAAAAGCCTCACATATGCAAATATTGCGAAAAAGGTTTTTCAAACAAACAAGTCCTGGAGAATCACGTACGGACTCACACGAAAGAAAAGCCTTACGTGTGTAAACTTTGCGATAAGAGTTTTGCGCAAAGTGGGAGTGTTTTGAAACATATGCTTACGCATACTGGTGAGAAACCTTACGTATGTAATGTTTGCGAAAAGGGCTTTGTGAGCAAACAAGTTCTGGAGATACACATGCGAACACACACTAAAGAAAAGCCTTACGTATGTAAATTTTGCGATAAGGGTTTTGCGCAAATTGGAAATCTATTGATGCATATGCGTACGCATACTGGTGAGAAACCTTACGTATGTAATGTTTGCGAAAAGGGCTTTGTGTGCAAACAAGTTTTGGAGGCACACATGCGGACACACACGAAAGAAAAGCCTCACATATGCAAATATTGCGAAAAAGGTTTTTCAAACAAACAAGTCCTGGAGAATCACGTACGGACTCACACGAAGAAAAGCCTTACGTGTGTAAACTTTGCGATAAGAGTTTTGCGCAAAGGGAGTGTTTTGAAACATATGCTTACGCATACTCGTGAGAAACCTTACGTAATGTAATGTTTGCGAAAAGGGCTTTGTGAGCAAACAAGTTCTGGAGATACACATACGAACACACATGAAAGAAAAGCCCTACATATGTAAATTTTGCGAAAAAGCCTCTGCAACCAAGCAAGCTCTGCAGATTCACGTACGGACACACACGAAGGAAAAGCCTTACGTATGTAAACTTTGCGATAAGAGTTTTGCGCAAAGTGGGAATGTATTGAAACATATGCGTACGCATACTGGTGAGAAACCCTACATCTGTAATTTTTGCGATAAGAGTTTGACGAGCAAACAAGCCTTGAAGACACACATGCGAACACACACGATGGAGAAACCTTACGTATGTAAATGTTGCGATAAGGATTTTGTACAAAGGGTTCAGCTGGTGACGCATATGCGTTCACATACTGGCGAAAAGCCCTACATATGTAGTATTTGCGGAAAGGGGTTTGTAACCAAACAAAGTCGGGACGTACACATGATGGTGCACGTGAAAGAACAGTCTTAAGTATATAAATTTTGTAATAAGGGTTTTACGCAAATTAGATGATTAGTGGAGCATTTCTGTGAACATAGTGGTGAGCTTTCAGACCCTTCAAAATTATATTTGATAATAGTAATGTACGCTGTCAAAAATTAAATGTGAATGGAGGGTGCGTTTTAGGTACGCAACCAATTTAACAAAGTCATATAGTTGTGATCCGTGATGCACAACTCTTCTAATACCTAACATTTCGATTTTTATTTCATTATGCACTTAAATCCTCTTTTTGTGCGACGAATATCCTTAAACCATATTTATAAATATTTAAAACTGTGCATTTTATTATCGAAATTGTAGGCAGGGTTATAGGCATTAGTGTTCGAAAAATATATTCCGTTTTGAAAAGCCCTTCATTGGGACTTCTGTTTTTTTTTGTATTTATTAATAGCTTCAATTAAACTTATAATTTCGGTTTAGTAATTATAATTCGTACCTTGCATGCTCGATCGAGTAGATAGTTTATATAGAGATATGGGAAACGTTGCTCTCCGCAATCTGTTCTAAATTTTAAGTCACATTCAAATTTATTGTTTAATTAAAAATTAGTTTTGTTTCATGATAATTTAATTAGTATTTCCTTGTTTTTTTTATTATTTTATATTCGAAACTATTTATTACTTTTTTTTTAAATTTAAATCATCCTTAATTACTATTTTATACATATATTTTAAAATCTTAATTCTGGTATTTTATTTAAACATTGTCAATTTATTTTTCTTTTATTTTGTTTTAAAAAAATCAATCGCAAATACCACTTCCTTTCTTTCTCAACGGGTTGTTGGTTATTCTGGGTTACAACCGAGAAATTAGGCGACATCGACGTATGAGGTAAAGCTCCACATTAATAATAGGGAAACCAGTGGCGCCCAAACATAACATCTACGAGCTGTCACGCTTTACCGGTCTGCAACGACCTGGTTTTTACCATCGGTCGCATTGAAGGAAATAAAATCAAATAAGGAAACTTGTTTTATTTCTTCCTCCTTCCCCCTCCCCTGGTACATTGCAAGGTTATTCTTTTCTTTTTTTTTTGTTTATTTATTAGTAAATAAAAATAATAATATTTTGAGTCTCATGCTTGAAGATTGTTACATCGCCCTGAGAAGCTATAGCAGCGCAGCTAACTCTCCATTAATAAGCTGCATACGAACTTTTTAATTCGTGTAACATCATTTTAATTTTCTGATTACGTCGTGTTTATTTCTTTTATACAAATGCAACTGGAATCTGGGCGTGGCTGATGGTACATTATTTTCGCGCAGTTTTCTTCGTTATTATAAGTCTTTTTACTGTTCTCGTGTTAATAGCATCACATTTCCAGGTTCGTGATAAAGGAAGATATAGAAGAGGGGCCTTATATTGTAACACCTGTAGATATGAAACAAGAAAATTCGAAGCTGCACAGTGATGTGGTAACGCCTTTATTCTGCAGCAAGAAGGAGGCTCGGGATCGCAATCACATGCAAAAATACATGAAAAAGAAGCCTCACATATGCAAATATTGCGAAAGAGGTTTTCCAACCAAACAAGGCCTAGAGAATCACGTACGGACTCACACGAAAGAAAAGCCTTACGTGTGTAAATTTTGCGATAAGAGTTTTGCGCAAACTGGAAATCTATTGATGCATATGCGTACGCATACTGGTGAGAAACCTTACGTATGTAATGTTTGCGAAAAGGGCTTTGTGAGCAAACAAGTTTTGGAGGCACACATGCGGACACACACGAAAGAAAAGCCTCACATATGCAAATATTGCGAAAAAGGTTTTTCATATAAAAAAGGCCTAGAGAATCACGTACGGACTCACACGAAAGAAAAAGCCTTACGTTGTTAAACTTTTGCGATAAGAGTTTTGCGGAAAGTGGGAATGATTGGAACATATGCGTACGCATACTGGTGAGAAACCTTACGTATGTAATGTTTGCGAAAAGGGCTTTGTGAGCAAACAAGTTCTGGAGATACACATGCGAACACACACTAAAGAAAAGCCTTACGTATGTAAATTTTGCGATAAGAGTTTTGCGCAAACTGGAAATCTATTGATGCATATGCGTACGCATACTGGTGAGAAACCTTACGTATGTAATGTTTGCGAAAAGGGCTTTGTGAGCAAACAAGTTTTGGAGGCACACATGCGGACACACACGAAAGAAAAGCCTCACATATGCAAATATTGCGAAAAAGGTTTTTCAAACAAACAAGTCCTGGAGAATCACGTACGGACTCACACGAAAGAAAAGCCTTACGTGTGTAAACTTTGCGATAAGAGTTTTGCGCAAAGTGGGAGTGTTTTGAAACATATGCTTACGCATACTGGTGAGAAACCTTACGTATGTAATGTTTGCGAAAGGGCTTTGTGAGCAAACAAGTTCTGGAGATACACATACGAACACACATGAAAGAAAAGCCCTACATATGTAAATTTTGCGAAAAAGCCTTTGCAACCAAGCAAGCTCTGCAGATTCACGTACGGACACACACGAAGGAAAAGCCTTACGTATGTAAACTTTGCGATAAGAGTTTGCGCAAAGTGGGAATGTATTGAAACATATGCGTACGCATACTGGTGAGAAACCCTACATCTGTAATTTTTGCGATAAGAGTTTAACGAGCAAACAAGCCTTGAAGACACACATGCGAACACACACGATGGAGAAACCTTACGTATGTAAATGTTGCGATAAGGATTTTGTACAAAGGGTTCAGCTGGTGACGCATATGCGTTCACATACTGGCGAAAAGCCCTACATATGTAGTATTTGCGGAAAGGGGTTTGTAACCAAACAAAGTCGGGACGTACACATGATGGTGCACGTGAAAGAAAAGTCTTAAGTATGTAAATTTTATGATAAGAGTTTTACGCAAATTAGATAATTAGTGGAGCATTTCCATGAGCATAGTGGTGAGCTTTAAGACCCTTCAAAATTATATTTGATATATGTAATGTACGCTGTCAAAAATAAATGTGAATGGAGGGTGCGTTTTAGGTACGCAACCAATTTAACAAAGTCATATAGTTGTGATCCGTGATGCACAACTCTTCTAATACCTAACATTTCGATTTTTATTTCATTATGTACTTAAATCCTCTTTTTGTGCGACGAATATCTTTAAACCATATTTATAAATATTTAAAACTGTGCATTTTATTATCGAAATTAAGGGGTTATAGGCATTAGTGTCCGAAAAATATGTTCCGTTTTGAAACTGCCTCGGGACGGGTTTGTAAGACTTGACGTATTATCAAATAAAAGCGACATTAGTTCTATATTTGCAGTTTATTGTGCGGAAATACAACAAATAAATACGAATAAGATAACAATGATTATTCAGAAGAAGAAAATGTCGTCCACGTATATCAAAGATAAAGATTACAAAAGAAGATAAGTTCTGCAAGATCGGTTTTCCATCAATGGTTGCGCCGCTTTTCTGGAATAGATATACTTTAATATTAAGCAGTATTGAATAATTACAAATCTTTTATATACTGACAATCAATAATTATTATCCAACAATTTGTATATTATTTATTAAATAAATTAGTTAAAAACCCTAATATTTTGCTAATTTAACCTACTTTCTAGAATCAATAATAACAGAGAGATAGCAATGGTGCGCACTTATTTATAATATACAGATAACTTTGTTATCTTTGGAGGTACAGAATCGGTCAAATGGACAAAGTAGTACTATTTTTTTATGGCGGTCACAATTGTGAAAACAGAAAAAATTTTTTCTTTTAATGGAACGCCCTGTATATTTTTTCGCAATTTAAAAAAATTCCAAACTGAACAAAAATGTCTTAGTACACTATTATAAAAAAATGTCAAATAAAGTAGTTACTGAGAAATCTTTATCTTTGCTTTGTTGGCATGAAATTGATATACCTATGGAAAATTAAAGCGTCACATTCATTAAAGCATTTAATTTAATAAACAAATAAAAATAAATACAAAAATAGTCAAGAAAATTACTCAAATTAAATGTTCAAAGACACCTCCTTCCATTTCAATACTTTTATCAATCTTCTGTGAACATTACGAGTAGCTCCTAAAATTGTCCTACCGTCGATGTCGTCAATGATGTTGGAAATCTTTCCTGAAGCTCATCCACTGTTGCATATATATGTTTGACACTTGATTTTTACTGCTCTCCAGAAGAAGAATCTAATGGCGTCATGTCAGGTGAACGCGCGGCCACTGAAAAGGACCATTTGTGCCAATCCATCTATTTCCAAATAATCTTTCTAATAACTCACTTGTGTCACGGTGATTATGTGCGGGCGCTCCATCTTGTTGAAAGTAAATAATTTGTCTGTCTACCAAGTTTAATTCATCCATAAAATTTTCTAAAATTTCTGTCAATAATGCCACATATCTTTCTCCTGTTAAAGAACCCCGATAGAAAAATGGCCCAACAATTCGGGATCCGATTATACCACACCATTTAACATTAAAACTAAATCGGTGTTGGGGATTACAAGGATAAACAACAAATGGGTTTTCACGACTCCAGTAATGATTATTTCCTTTACTGAACATCCCGCGATTAGAAAAGTTAGATTCATCACTCCATAAAATGTGTGAAAGAAGAAATTGTGATTTTCTTCAAAAGCATTGATAAACCATTGAGCAAAAGTTAATCGTCTTTGATAATCGCCCAAAAGTAGAGTTTGAACAGGCTGATATTTAAAGGGAACATATTTGTATTTTTTCAGAATTTTATAGATCGTGCTACGAGAAATACCTGATTCTCTGGACAAATCCCTTGCAGAATTATTTGGATGTAGCTGAAAATATGCCAACACATTTATTTCTATCTCTTGTATAATATAAATCATTTTTTTTCTCTCTTTATAAAATTGTTTCGTTGCTTCTTAATCTTCGATAAAGTTTTAAAAATAGCGACGGTCACACGGTACATCACGGTCAGGAAATTGCTGAATGTAACGTTCTAGCGCTCTATCTGAATTTTTGTTAAACAGCAAGTGCAACTCCAACATATCACACTTTTCCAAATGAGTAAATGCCATTGTTACGGTTGAAAAAATTGTAAAAGCAGTACTTTTTCCGCACAGTAACTTTAATAACAACAAATATAAATAATTTGACAGCTACTAAACAATGTGACGCTTAATTTTCCATAGTATATCGATTTCATGCCAACAAAGCAAAGATAAAGATTTCTCAATAACTATTTTATTTGATATTTTTTTATAGTGTACTAAGACTTTTTTGTCAGTTTGGAATTACTTTAAATTGCAAAAAAATATACAGGACGTTCCATTAAAAAAAAAAAATTGGACGAATATCTAGAGAACGCGACGCTCAATTGTTTTTTTGTTTTCACAATTGTAACCGCCATAAAAAAATAGTACTACTTTGTCCATTTGACCGATTCTGTACCTCCAAAGATAACAAAGTTATCAATAGTGCACACTTAAGTGTGGACACCCGGTATAGTTAGTTGTTTATTTATATCTTAATATGTTAAAGTCGTTTATTAGACCAAGTAAATTGTGTAGTTCCGAATATTGACAAGCAGCAATTCGCTTGTCGCAGTTAGGTTAAATATGCAGAAAACTTTTTTTTAAAAAAGGAAACAAATATTATTTCCGAAACGTGAAAGAGATTTCTATGTTTAATTTAAAAAAACTGGGACTCTCAATCAGAAAAGTATACTATACCAAAGAATATATTTCCGGTCACTTAAATTTAAACTATATCACTATTTTCTTATTGTGAGGATACATACATTTTGACTTTTACTGTTTTTTATGTTAATAAGATCATATTTTCAGATTTACACCATCATGCTTCAAACGCGAGGATATAGAAGAGGGTTCCTTTATTATAACACCATTAGACATCAAACCAGAAAATTCGGAATTACTTTACAATGTTGAGAAAAGGCTTGCAACGAAACAAGATCAGATTCACGTACGAACACACACGAACGGAAAAAATTACATATTTGCGCAGCAAACGTCAAAACTTGGACTGCATTTGCATACACATACGGGTGAATATATATGCAGATTTTGCGAAAAGATTTGAAACTAGACTATATCTAGACAATCACCTACTGATACATACCGAAAGGAAAAAAACATATATGTAAGTATTGCAAAGAGGCTTTCCTAGACAAACACACTCTGGAGAAGCACACATGGGCACATTCAAAGAATAAGCCTTTTATATGTAAACTTTGCCATAAGGGTTACGCGCAATCTGCGCACCTAATGATACATTTACGTACACATACCGGTGAAAAGCCTTACGTATGTAAAATTTGCGGAAAGGAGTTTCTACCAAAGTGCCGAAGTGCAATCCGGAGACACACAAAGGAAAAGCCTTACATATGTAAATTTTGCGAAAAAGGATTTATAACTAAAGATACACTAAATGTTCACATACGAACACATACGAAAGAAAAGCCTTACGTATGTGTATTTTGCGATAAAGGTTTTGCGACCAGTTGTGCACTTAGGACACACATGCGAACACACACGAACGAGAAGCCTTTCAGTTGTAAATTTTGCGAAAAACGTTTCGCGCTATCTGGGGGACTAAAGACGCATTTGCGTACGCATACCGGTGAAAAGCCTTATAGGTGTAAGTATTGCAGAAATGCTTTTACACCCAATCAATCCTGCGGGGCACATACGACACACACGAAGAAAACCTTACAATTGTAGATTGCGAAAAAGAGCTTTGCAACGAAATATGGTCTGGATATGCATATACGGACACACGCGAAGGAAAAACCTTACAAATGTGAGTTTTGCGATAAGCATTTTGCAACAAAATATTATGCTCTGGTGGTACATATGCGAACGCACACAAATGAAAACCACGCATGTGGAAATTTTCTTCCTGAGAACAATGGTGTTATGTAATATGTGTAGCAGTAACAGGGTATTAGTGCGTTCTAATCTGTTGGCTAATCAGTAGAGTGGTCAGAAAAATTAATGGAATGGGGAAATACATGTATAAACTCCATCTTCAAATCGTAAATAAAACACAAAAAGTGAAAATAGTATAAAATATATTAAAATTGACCACTACAATATTGTTTCACTACACAGTGGCTTCATCAAGTGCATTAATTAACTCAAATAAGCCCTTATCTTTATAGTAGAGAAACGCGATCGATTGCCCACCACCCAATGTGTAGCCCGATTTGTGCCAGCACAATAACTTTTTATCACACATTGTGCAAACTATTTTGCCACCACCATAATGTAAATTCTGTAACTCAGAGTTTTCTACATTATGAAACAATGGTCGTTTTCTGGAATTTTTTACGCCAGACATTGTATTACATTCGCAATCTCGCATCAAGACTCGACTAACACTGACGCTAGATACTAGACACACGAATCGGAAGGAGTGATTTTATTGCCTTGAAGATATACTATGGCTAAACGTTCTGCATATCGCGAGACGAGTGCGGCCCATGTAAGCAGACACGTGTGACCACTCTACTAATCAGTTAAACGTGCGTGATGAAGTGAATGAAGTACGTTGGCTAATCAGTCTGTACCGGCTGGTCTAATTACAAAAATCAAGAAGTTTACACATAAACGAATAAACTCTAGATTTAAAATTTAGATATATGTTTAGCATGTCATTCTTTCTAGTTAAATCAAATGCCAATTGTCTTCTAAACAGACCTGACTAGGAATAGTCAAGCGATGTGAAATTCATATTTTTCTTCTGAAGATATTTACTCCTTCAATTATTACCGCAATTGTTAGTAGGAGTGATGTGCACGTACTAATTAAATATCATGTGAAATTATACTAAAAGGTGAAAGAAATATCTAACCATGAAGCGCAATCTTTAATTGTGTATAGCTAAGTGTTAATTGGGGCATTCTCAGTTGGATAGAACTAACAGAAATTAATGCAATATGTAATAGAATAGGTAGTACTACGTTGCTATATGCGTAAGAACATTCAACCGTCACTTTTGTTATGTCCTTTAAAAAACTACATAAATTTTACCAAGTAATAATTAGGGCGTAGTCTAATATCTGATACTAGCTCTACAGTCGTGTTACCTTTACAAGTTTGAAACCTATAAGCGGTTGCGAGCTGCTGTCGGCGTCAAGCTTGGAGCATGTTAAAATACCTCTCGGACCTAATCAATTTTACCAACTGTTGCAGTGACGTTTTATTTCCTTTCATATTTTAACAATACGGTTGCTGCTAATTTCTTTTTTTATACTTGCTTGCGTGTAAGATATTTGAAATAAAACGATTTGAATAATCAAAGAGTTTTTTTTTACTGAAAATGTTTATTCACCATTTTCATTACGAACGTAATTCGAAAGAAAATATCCGTTTGGTGATCAATAACAGACACTCGCTCATGCTCGTAGTGTAGAAATTCTATTTATACGTGTGAAAACCATAGTTGTAAAACAGTTGTCTCTAATAATCGAATTTACATTTCTCATAATTATTTTAAGTAATTTCAATATAGAACTATCAGAATAACTATAATAAATTACAGAATCGTAGATAACTTCATTTTTCAACCTTGAAGTTACTAAAGAAAAAAATGCGGAAAATTGAAGTTTCCTTATATGAGGACGTACTTGTAACAGTGTTTGTTTTGGAATACTTTCTTCAAGCAAATCTATCTCTTGGATATGGAACCACTTTGTAGCCGGCCTTTGTTCCAAAGTATATTAATTACTATTATATTTGATTCGAGTTCTGTTAAGTCATTATGTTATTTTATGATCGTAGGATTATATTACTAGAATTTTCCGGGAAATAGATGGAGACAACTGTAAATCAAAATAGTACTCGCCTTCTATTGGCATGAAGTCCTAGAATCATGCCAGGTAGCAGAGTTATGTGAAATAACGTTTAATTGACGTTAATATCACGTAAAAGAGATAATATTGACGTCTACTAAATGTCATTTTAGGTCACTCTGCTACCTGGGATGGTAGGGGACTTCGAATTAACCAGGACTGACTATTATATAATATATTTCTCCTAAAGTAACATTTAGACTTGCGAGCATTATATTTCTCCTAATCTAATATCTAATCTAATGCAATTTTAAGATACTGAAAGACACTAATTTTAATATTCTGTATTATGTTATTTAAATTGTTTGTTTTTTTTAATATAGTTACTATTGTTTATCGGGAAATGCTTTATTCGATGCTTCGTTTGGTGTTGATTAGCAAAGTACATATTTAGATTATATATGTGTGTAGTGTTATTTTTCAAAAAAAAAAAAATCAAAATATGTAATGCAAAGATACCAGCGCAATTTTTATTATTTTCACTCTTCCCAAATATAGCAATAATAATGGCAAAACCGGATATTCTTTGAGCAACGATACGGTACAAATTAAAAACGGTGAAATCTATATGCAAATTAGCAATAGACATACAGGGGAAGTGAAGTCTTTGAAAAAAATATTCACTGCCTGTCTTTTTGTTATTTTATAATATTATTTAACATATCTTATCTATTTTATTTCCCGTCTGTGATCAACTCCATAGCCTACTAATTTCACTGATGTTTCACACTGTAACGTCATGGCGTTAATAATAATAATAATAATAATAATAATAATAATAATAATAAACTTTATTCCAGAATAAAAGTATACACATAACATTGCATGAAATCTTATAGTAATAATAATAATCCGGAATCTTGGGGCGAAGTTCAGGTCATGGCAATTCTATGACCCGTTCCACCACTTAACCCCAATCAAATGAAATTAATTTATGAAATTATATGCCTAAAAAGAAGAAAAGGAAAAGAAAAAAAAAACCTACCACTAATAAATCTGCGATATGCGAATACAAAAAAAGAAACAAAAAGATCGCATTTCTACAATATTATACACTTCAACTAACTTAAACAGAAATACATTTTTCGTCACAAGCTAAATGATGAAAGGTACGGCTGTTGATTGCTTAAAGCAGGTGACACAGTGCTACAGTGCCAAAACAGAACTACTGCTGTTCCATCAGACTCAAAAATATCAAGCGCCTAAAAGCTGCTTCACCCAGTGCACATAACTGCCGGTATTTAGTATACTTTTTGTAGATGTCGTAGGTGAAGCATCTTTCATACAGTAAAGTTTTATGTTTAGGTGAAGAGAAAAGTAGAAATCAAGCTCCTGTGCCTCATATTGACATTATGAACGTCGATACGGAACGTTATCCTATTATATAAGTAAGGAGGACTTCTATTTACCATAGTAGAATAATATAAACAAAGAGATTATAATAAAAGACGATCTTGCATCCTTAACCAGCCAAGTTCTTTAAGTTTATGTGACACGCATTGGAACTTACGAAAGTTGTTTTGTACTCTTTGCAATCTCATCTTATCGTAGCAATCCAAACAAATACTATATACGGGTGCACAATAGGTAAAATGTGACAAATCTAAAGAGTTACAAAGAAGAATCTTAATTAATGAATAGCAGGACCTTCGACTTAGCGGGATTAACAATTAGACCGTGCTCACTACAGTAATCATAACTTCTATTCAAATCATCATTGATCAGCAACATTGAGCGGTTGTACTCCTGCACTGGAAATGAACAGTACAGCTGGGTGTCATCTACGACCATCTGCACACTACAATGTCTCACCTAGGCGTGCAGCATACAAGTGTAGATACAAAAAAGTAATGGGCCCAAAATGGACCCTTTTTTTTGTTAATATGAAAATAACTGTCATGTTATACATCGCTGAAAAGTTATTTTTAAAGGCTATCTAATTAATCAAACATTTAATAAGGCAGCCATATGAAAAACAGAAGATAGACAGCGCTAATAACTTGAAAACAAATCACAATCGGGGATCTCTCTTTACACCAAAAAATTTACCTTAAAAAAGTGACTGAATAATGTAAAGCCTTAAAAAAGTTCACATAAAGAATCAGCGAATTATTGAGAAAAAATAAAATCGACAAAATATCTTAAAGGCTAAAAATGTTAGGGTAAATTTGAAACAATATTTCTTCTGAATTCTATAAAACATTCGCCCTTTAACCATTGCTCTATGTCTTCTAATAACCGACATATCAATAGTGAGAATTGAAATGTGAACATCCTGTATAAATGTACCTACGTACCACTATCAATATTAGCATCACATTAATATTTTTATATTGTATGATTTTACAATCTTACTATTTGTATAAGTTCCTTTTTATATTAGTCAGAAACACTTTATAATTCAATAAGGAATATCACAACATAAATACAAATCATTTTTGCACATTTGCTGTTGTTACATGGTCGTAATGTTCAATCTTAAACTGGTTGAAATTTCAATATTCGCGCCGTATATCCGAGTCTTACCGAGTCCCCGCGTAGTTGGCGTCGGTGACCGGCTTCTGTCGAGTTGAGTGGCTTCCATTATGGCGCGTGATGCCTGCTTATGTTATGTGTTTATTAGTGTTACGTTAATTTTTTGATAATCGGTAATGTATTGTTAGTATCTTTTCTTTAAATCTCTTTAATTTCAAATTAACAATAATTTCTAATAACTACGATGTTGATAGCAATAACAAAAATAATAATTCCATTGACCTAACCTCAAATTCCCAAAGTTAACGGTTATTAATGTAGATTCTACTATGCTCTATGTTACTCGTTTAGCAGTAGCGGAATAATGGCAAGAAAGCGTGCAATGTGGTGTTGCAGGGTATCAGTATTTTGCCTGAAAACTTATTCTAACAGAATGACTAGCTATGTTTATATAGTGTACTTATATTATTAAGCGAGATTGAACCTACTTCTGACCTTTAGCGCGTGTGACGACATTTTTACATTCACCATAACCCTATATTAATTAATAATGGTAAAGAATATTCCCATTTGCCTTTATTGTAAAGTATTTTATGCAAAATCTAAAACATTTATTAATGCAAATACCACTGAATTACAATACAACTTGGGTTCATACTCTTTTGTCGTTGTATGTAATTACTAAAGTCTATAATTCCTTGATTCTTACTGATAGAAGGTATATTCTTTAAATTTATTTTCTTTTTCTGAAGCTGAACGAAGTCCTGCACTCAAAAAAATAGTTCATACAAATTAGATCATAAAAAGTATTATAATAAATTTCATTATTTGTATGTTACTCCTGGATATCTAGTGTTAGTTAGATAGAGTATATTTATGTAATATTTTTAATATAATGGACTTGAATATAAATACGATAAGCATAAATATACTTCATTCTAACATTTATTATAAAATGTATATTAAAACTTGTTTAGTTTTTTTTTTTTTTTAATATAGATTATATAATGTATGAGACTGTATTATAATTTTTAGCCTCGAAATAATACCGATCAATGTCAGTATAATGGTTTTTATTATATGAAATAACTTCCACTATATAAATGTATAATATTTTTATAAGCTCATAGCCATTTAGCGAAGGAGAATTGTATTTTTGAATATTATTAAACAGAGAAGGAGCGGTATCAGTAAAAAGAAGGCAATTGTAAGAATAAAACTGTTTATTTGTTATTGAAAACAAAAAAAAAAAAAATATTAACCAGACGGTCTATTATAAACATCACAATGATATTCACTATGTATAGATATCTAGCTTAACTGAAGTAAATTTCCGAATTTGGTTGACACTTAAACAGTTTTCCTAATGTTCGCCTAACTGACAAAGCTGAAACCAAAAAGTAGCGTTTCACTGCGACACTTGCTCTCGCAGGCGACTATATCTAACTTAAATAAATAAATTCTCCAATTTTTTTTATTCTAAACCACGTTGCAAACATAAAGTTTCGTTATCTTCTTTTTCGTTGAATTGAAACAGTAGAGCGTTATTGCTGGAGGAAATAATTGTATTATGTCGGGTATTAGCAAAATCATCTTTTTTTTTTTGCAGGTTTAATCTTAGAAATGTCTCAGTTATCCGAATAAGCAAATTTATTTGCGACATTTCTCACCAGACGTGTGTTATTTTCTATATTTGGAAAACTTGCAAATATGAAATTAATTCTACATTAACAATTCTTTTTTATACCTTTGTCTACTCTTAACTTAGTTTATGATAGATTTCGTACTAACTTTAATTTGTTATGTCTGATTACGTTCACACTTTCTGTAGCTGTAAAGGAAGAGGATTGGAAGGGCAGCTGTAAAGCCATAAGAATAGGGGACACAACAGATCTTTTAGGTCGCAGTGTAACATCACCTTTCTATTTAGCTGTAGCTGTAATGCATTTTATAGCATGTCTTTAGTTGAAGTAACAATATTGTTATATTTAAGGAATTTCAGCAATTTTCCATTTTTTTTTTTTGTGGAAATGCCGAGAGTTACAAGCATTTACACAGTATTAACAAAAGGTAAATTAGAGATGCATGTTTTATTACAAATAAAAATACGGAAATTAACACAATTTGTTTTTAAAAGATTATATTAATACTTTGAATAGCAGTTTTAATCCATTTCGAAAAATGAATTTTAGGTTTTTTTTAGGTTATGTTCCTGGATAGAGCGAGATTCATGTACATTAACTTATCGAAGTTTGGAGTTGTCAACTTCACCTTTTCGGGGTTTAGTTTAACGTTTTATGAAGTTGGATGGTTAACATTTTATGTAATTCTCAAGTAAAGGAAAGTTATTGCAGTTTGAGGATTTTTCTACTGATTATTCGACAAAATCCCCAATAGATGGTGGTAAAATCTCAAATTTCGTAATAATTGTAAAACCACCTAATTTAAACTAATTTAATTTTAAATTTAATTTGTATTTTTTATTTTAAAATAAAATATTGCTATTTGAATATGTTAAACTTGTTTATTAGACCAAGTAAAATGTAATTTTGTTATATAAACCATTTTACGATCTGTGGTTACGTTAAATGTAAAGATTGTATAAAAAAATAAAAATATAATTTCCGAAACGTAAAAAAAACTTCTATATTCAATTAAAAAAAAGCACGAATACTTCCAATCAGGAAAATGCAATATTCGGGTCAAAATATTTCTCGGTTGCTTGAATTTAAACTAAATCATTTTCTAATGCCATTTCTTACTGTAAGGATACAAAGATTTTGGGTCTTGCTGATTTTGTGCTAATATTCACATTTCAGGTTTATACCATCATGCATCAAAAGCGAGGATATAGAAGAGGGTCCCTTTACTATAACACCATCAGATATTAAACCAGAAAATTCGGAACCTTACAATAATGAGGAAACGTTTGCAACTAAACAAGATCTAGGGATTCACGTACAAACACACAGAAAGGGAGAACGTTACATATTTGCGCAAACCTCGAAACTTGGGCTGCATTTGCGTACACATACGCGTGAAAAGGCCCACGTATGTAAATTTTGCGAAAAGGATTTTGCAACCAAACAAGTCTCGCTCAGACACATGCGGAACACACGAAAGAAAAGCCTTACACGTGTAAATTTTTGCGAAAAGAATTTTGCAACCAAACAAGGCTTAGACAAACACCTACAGACACATACGGATGAAAAGCACTATATATGTAAATTTTGCAAAAAGGCTTTCGTTGACAAAGATATCCTGGAGAATCACATACGGACACACTCGAAAAAAAGGTCTTTTATATGCAAACTTTGCCATAAAGGTTATACCCAATCTTCACACCTAACGATACATTTACGTACACATACGGGTGAGAAGCCTTACGTGTGTAAGATTTGCGAAAAGGGCTTTGTAACTAAAGCTGTTCTGGAGAGACACATACTGATACACACGAAAGAAAAGGCTTATATATGTAAATTTTGCGAGAAAGGATTTACAACTAATGAAGAACTAAATATTCACATACGAACACACACGAAAGAAAAGCCTTATATATGTATATTTTGCGATAAAGGTTTTGCAACCAACTGGGCACTTGGGATACACAAGCGGACACATACGAAAGAGAAGCCGTACGGATGTAAATTTTGCGACAAACGTTTTGCACAATCCGCGCACCTAAAGACGCATTTGCGCACACATACCGGTGAAATGCCTTACATATGTAAGTCTTGCAAAAATGGTTATACCACGAAGCAATCCCTGGAGAGACATATGCGGACACACACCATGGAAAAGCCTCACAAGTGTAAGATTTGCGGAAAGGCTTTTGTGACTAAATATGCGATGGAGTTACACGTACAGGCACACACTAAGGAGAGGTCTTACAAATGCAAATTTTGCGATAAGGATTTTGAAACGAAATATTATGCATTCGCGGTACATATGCAAACACACACAAAAGAAAACCTCACGCGTGGAAATGTTCTTCCCGAAAACAAGCATGTTGTATAACATATGCAGCAGTGACAGGGTGTTAATGCGTCCTAATGGGTTGGCTAACTAGTTAAACGCGGGTGAAGTAACTGAAGTTCGTTGGCTAAAACGTATGACTTTAAAATTTAGATATATATATATATATTGTTATGGAGAGATTACTTGGTATTCTACTATTATTTAAAAAGGGAATGTTACTATTTTACTTAGTTATATTTTTAAAACTTATTAGATATAATAGAAAAAGGATATAATATGTAGCAGCAGACAGCTAGACGATGTCCAGGTGATGTAGTACATCTGCATTTGGCAGGTCGTTCAAGGCATTTTCTTTAGAATTTTCCCTTCAGGAAGCAAGATGATCAGCAGTGATACACCTACATCGAAAAGAATATTAGAATTTGTATAGTATTTATTACAATAGCTATTGACAGATCAAATTTGGATCCACGTTTAATTCGAGTGAACAGTTTTATTATTTTCACTGTGTATTTATTTCATTAAATTTTTTGTTTAATAATGTTTTTATATGCATTGGCAGTCCAATTGCTTTGATATGTCAACAGACAGACAGGGTAGAATTGCTGGAAATTGAGTTCTGTAACAATATAAATGGTTGCCTACCTTTTAGGTGCAATAATGAATTTTTAAGGTTGTTAATTTTTTATAGTAATAAGCGTTTAAAAATTTCAAATGTATTTTTCTCATAATTCAGAGACTCATACTTTGTTATATAAAAAGTGTGAGGTGATTCCAGATTTTGTAATTTTATTTTATTTTCACTTCGTTGAAACATCTGACAATCCTGTCGGTCTCATGGCCATTCTTATTGTAAAACAATGGAGGTTCCTCAATTCGGTTACATTAACGGATTTTCACAAAAGACAGTTGGACTCCTTGCTTGGAGACAATCGCTTTCAAGTTAGTTAAAACATTTTCAATTCGAACAATTCACTAACCGAGCCTTGTTCGAGGTAGACGTATTTCAGTTTGTTCTCGTTAAAATTTAACGGCTATTTCGATAAAATCCAAATTTATTCCAAATTTCAATCTAAAAAATAATTGTTAATTGTTAAACAAAGTTTATCACATAAATTTTATTCCAAATTACACACGATTTTTGGGTAATTTTTCTTCAACGACGATTTTTCCGAGTAATGTTCTGTCCTGAGCGACCCATCCTCTCTGACCTGATGTATCTACGAGGTACGAGGGCCCTTATCCGACCTGAACAGTCCTGACCACGATGATCGCAGAATTCGGCCCTGTAAAAAGGTACTCCTCGTCAAATCTACCTAAAAAAAAATAAACGTATTATTTCAATTCTAATCTAAATTCAATTGTACTTATAAGAAATTTTATTTTAATCCGTTCTGCTAAATTTGAGGTTAGAAAATCGTTTGTAACATAGCAAGCGGTCTCCAGTTACTTTGGGGAATTTGTGTAATTAGGTTTATAAGTATTTGTTCTGTTTTTACGTTTACGAACCAATATCCCAGTGATTACATCAAGGTTGGCTACTCTTTCACACGTCTATTTAAACTAGCTTAACTTCATTTGAACGGTCAGAAAACGCGGGATTTTATAATTTATTTCAAACGTATTTAAGTACGAAACTATGAATTTGAATTGCAAAAGGTTGGAATTACTTAATGAAACTTTAGTGTTATTAATTAAACGGACTCACGGACTTACCTGAGATTATTACCATAGATTTATGTCTGATATTAAACAAGTCACATTTTTGATTTTTTTTTAATTTAAATAAAATCACTTTTATCCACTATTAAATGTTTTAATTTTACTTCATAGTTTGAATCTATTAAGGCACGACATTATCATGCCTATGACATCATTTAAACTGGTCTTTAACATTGAATTTGAGGGAGAGGACAATTGACAACATCATCATATATAAGTTAATATATAAGAAAGTAACGAGCTATTCAATATTTTTTTTATGTCACCGCCCCTCGATCGGAAATTTCTCGCCCTGCATGCCATCTGGCTGGTGAGACAGAACACTTCTAAATCAAAATTATAAAAAATAGATGACACTGGTATATATAAAACTTGATTTTTCCTAATTCAATTAATGTATTTCTTTTAAAATTTATTTTTTTAATCCGGGCTGTATGCTACTGTGTAGCGTAACAATATGTATATATATATATCGAGGAATGACGTTTTTTAATAAATGTTAATCTAGCTGACCACTTGTTGATATCACTTACCAGCCTTTCTCTATTTGGGTAACTTTATTTCTTAGGTTCTATGTTTCAAATCACATTTACAAATACCGGGTGTCCACACTTAAGTGTACACTATTGATAACTTTGTTATCTTTGGAGGTACAGATTCGCTCAAATGGACAAAGTAGTACTATTTTTTAGGGCGGTTACAATTGTGAAAACAGAAAAACAATTGAGCGTCGCGTTCTCTAGATATTCGTCCAATTTTTTTTTTTTTAAATGTAACGCTCTGTATATTTTTTGCAATTTAAAAGGGAATCGCAAGCTGAACAAAAAAGTCTTAGTACACTATTATAAAAAAAATGTCAAATAAAGTAGTTACTGAGAAATCTTTATCTTTGTTTTGTTTGCATGAAATCGATATACCCATGGAATATTAAAACGTCACATTGTTTAGTAGCTGTCAAATTATTTATATTTGTTGTTGTTAAAGTTACTGTGCGGAAAAAGTACTGTTTTTACAATTTTTTCAACCGTAACAGTGGCATTTACTCATTTGGAAAAGTGTGATATGTTGGAGTTGTACTTGCTGTTTAACAAAAAATCAGATAGAGCGCTAGAACGTTACATTCAGCAATTTCCTGACCGTGATGTACCGTGTGACCGTCGCTATTTTTTAAAACTTTATCGAAGATTTAGAAGCAACGCGAAACAACTTTTATAAAGAAGAGGAAAAAAATGATTTTATATTATCACAAGAGATAGAAATAAATGTGTTGGCATATTTTCAGCTACATCCAAATAATTCTGCAAGGGATTTGTCCAGAGAATCAGGTATTTCTAGTAGCACGATCCATAAAATTCTGAAAAATATAAAATATGTTCCCTTTAAATATCAGCCTGTTCAAACTCTACTTTTGGGCGATTATCAAAGACGATTAACTTTTGCTCAATGGTTTATCAATGCTTTGAAGAAAATCACAATTTCTTCTTTCACACATTTTATGGAGTGATGAATCTAACTTTTTTAATCGCGGGATGTTCAATAAAAGAAATAATCATTACTGGAATCCTGAAAACCCATTTGTTGTTTATCCTTGTAATGTTGATTAGGAGGGAGATTTGGCTCTGCGGGGGCCTGACAAGCTAAACATATAGCTTAGGCATTAACACCCCTTAAAAAAAAATCCTAACACCGATTCAGTTTAAATGTTTGGTGTGGTATAATGGGATCCCGAATTGTTGGACCATTTTTCTATCGAGGTTCTTTAACAGGAGAAAGATATGTAGCATTATTGACAGAAATTTTAGAAATTTTTCTGGATGAATTAAGTTTGTAGACAGACAGATTATTTACTTTCAACAAGATGGAGCGTCCGCACATAATCACCGTGACACAAGTGAGTTATTAGAAAGATTATTTGGGAATAGATGGATTGGCACAAATGGTCCTATTCAGTGGCCCGAGCATTCACTTAGCATGACGCCATTAGATTTCTTCTTGTGGGGAGCAGTGAAAAATCAAGTGTACAAACATAGATATACAACAGTGGATGAGCTTCAGGAAAGAATTGCCAACATCATTGACGGCATCGAAGGTTGGACAATTTTAGGAGCTACTCGTAAGTGTTCACAGAAATTGATAAAAGTATTGAAATGGAAGGAGGTGTTTTTGAACATTTAATTTGAGTAATTTCTTGACTATTTTTGTATTTATTTTTATTTGGTTTATTAAATTAAAGCTTAATGAATGTGACGCTTTAATTTTCCATAGGTATATCAATTTCATGCAAACAAAGCAAAGATAAAGATTTCTCAGTAAATACTTTATTTGACCATTTTTTTATAATAGTGTACCAGGACTTTTTTTGTTCAGTTTGCGATTCTCTTTTAAATCGCAAAAAATATACAGGGTGTTCCATTTAAAAAAAACAAAATTGGACGAATATCTAGAGAACGCGACGCTCAATTGTTTATCGGTTTCACAATTGTTAACCGCCCTAAAAAATAGTACTACTTTGTCCATTTTGAGCGATCCTGTACCTCCAAAGATAACAAAGTTATCAATAGTGCACACTTAAGTGGGGACATCCGGTATATTCTAGAAAAGAAAAGCATTTTGTGTTTACCAGAGGAATGATCTTATTGGTTGTGACACAACAATAAATACGAAATATCAGAAGTTAATGTCAAAAGACGAAACTGCAAACCCTCTATTGCATTCTGTCCCCAAACGGAAACACAATAAAAATTGTTATAGAATGTTGCGGCATCTTGCGGATTTCGTTTAAGTTTTGTAGAAATCCGTTAAAACACAGTATAGCTTTCTATTTTAACTAGTTTATTCATTCACAGATGGCAATTCTTGCGCGAAACATACCAATGTAACGGACCGCGTGCTTGCAAAAAATTAAAAAAAAATCCTATCTAGATAAGCTGGGAATCAAATATGTGGCCACAATAAGACCGAATTGCTTGAAAAGTTTTGGATCTATGTCTGAAAAAGATATGAAAAAAAGGACGCTGCTGTAATGTTGAAAAAACTGTCAATATAAATGCAGTATAAGTTCACGATCGAATCGAACAGATAATGGTGGCAATATCTCAAATATAAGTAAATAGTAGAACATCATAAACTTTTAATGAACCACTTACGTGGAATACCTGTATAATATATATTAATATTAATAATACATTATGTAGTGCATTTAAGTATTCATAAGGATTGTAACGTTTCTCTAATTCTGTCCTATGAATGACGATTGTTATTGTTACAAACATGTTAGCTTTATTTATACTGCAATAAATGCCATTAAATAAAATACAAATGAGTTAAGAATATTATACTATCTTAAAAGAAAAACAGTATTAAAGAATGAATTACATTTTACGTAGTTGATGTACAGTTTTGTACATCAATATTTCTTAAAATATCTAATGTAATGTTGTTTTTACTACTGTGTTGCCACCAATATTCATCACATTAGCTATATTAGTATTACTGTTATTGTAACATACTACAATTTTACGCACCACGAGCAATTTGGGAATCATTTGGAACGACCATCTTATCTCATATATGTATCCAAACGTCTACGTGCCTTCTCGAAGGTTCGTATTTAATTATACATCTAATATGATTAGTTTATATACGCGTTGCTACAAAATGTTATTGTTTAAAATTTACTCTATAAATGCGAATTATGAAGTAATTGATAGCCTGCGTGGAAAAAGTCACAGACTTTCGACTGTAAATCTACTTACCCTACATTTTAAATAAATAAATAAATCAAAATATAAATCTTTAGTTATTTGTCGTGCGCGCCAAATCTGTTCATAGTATGCACACTTTTCTGTGGATATAGTTGTGAAGAACGAATTACATATTATTGAAAAATATTTGAAATGAAGTTGAATCTAGTAAATAATATTTTATTATTTGATGTACAACATTAACTTACAAGTTTAGTTATTTTAAATAAGGAAACGAGAAATTATTAAAAATATGTTTTTTAGGTAGACGTAATTTGCTGTAAATTATGTTAATTTTTTTTTTAATATATGTTATAATTTCGGAGATATTCTTCAAGATTGAAAAATCGCTCAAACTTTGAAGGGAGCTGCACCCATTAATCCGACATTTGGACAGAAAATAAAAATTGCTAGTGCTAAAAGTACCGTAGTACTTTTTCAGTCAACAATTTCATGGAAATCGGTATTTGACAGTTGCTTGTGTTCTCTTGTAAGTCAAACCCGCTCATATTCGCTTTGCTTTTTCGATCTTGTTCATTAGAACGCAATTCTAATGTTGAAAACCGAATTTTATTCAGTTATTTTCGTTATTTCCTCGTTATTTTAGGATTAGGTTAGTGTCGGTGAGTATGTATAGTTATTTTGATGTTCGGAATTAAGGCCATTTTACAAACGTATTGAATAAAATGCTGTTCTGTTTATTTCTTCTGTCCAAAAGTAATGGAATCTGTATGTGCAAGTACACAGAGATTCAAAAGGATTGTCAATTCCGCTCCTATAGATAGTAACAGGGTGTAGGTATATGCCGCTTGTTTGTAATGAAGGTTTGGAACTAAGTCAGTGTTGGAACATAAGAAAGTAAACGGATCTGTCATAAATAAGGAAAACGTAACCTATATTTGAACTCGCATTATATAAACGACTAATGTAATTAATTTAACTTTACTAAATTATGATTTTACAATTCAGCACTAACTGGTGTTTATTTAATTTATTGATTACTTTAAATTATAACATACAATTAGTATAATTATTAAGTGACAAAACTGCATCTCTCAGTTCTTCTATGGTATGGCATGCGGTTTCTATAGATCCTATTTTTTAGATAGCCGAACATGAAGTAATCTAATGGGTTAGATCAGGCGATCTTGGTGGCCATCTTTGTGCTCTAACGAACCTGTCAGCGAAAAACTGTTGAAGATATTGCCAGGTTTGTCGAGCAGTATGTGCTGGAGCATTATCGTGCTGAAATAATCTGTTCAAGCTCATTTTTTTGTAATCTACAATAACAATTCAAATCTGTTGGTAATTTGGGCTGTTACAGTTTCCTCGAAGAAAATGGCCCTATTATTCATTGCCTGGACATAGCTAACGCAAACTCAAAGTTTTAACGGGATGCAATTCCGTTTCTCGAAATTCGTGTAGATTTTCTGCAGACCAGATACATATTTTGTAAATTGATATAGTCTGTTAGATAAACCAGGCTTCATCCGAGATAAATGATTTGTGTTAGCAAGTCATTCGTCCTTTAAATTGTTATTAAACAAATGACAATATCCAATCGCCTATTCGTGATCTAATGGTAATAATTCCTGTACCGCAGAAACTTTATAGGGATGAAAATGTAACTTTCTTTTGACAGCTCATTGCGCTGAACTTCGCTCATTAAATTGGTAATAAGTATAGATAATTTTTTCCGGAAAATAGTTTTTTTTCTTACGACAATCATTTTGAATCACATGGTACTTGACAGTACATGGTTTACGTGTCGTTTCTCCATTATTATAAGGCGCCCTCTTATTGTTATTGTGTTAATAGAATCACATTTTCAGGTTTGTACCATCACGCGTCAAAAACGAAGATATAGAAGAGGGTCCCTATATTGTAACACCAGTAGATACCGGACAAGAAAATTGGGAACGGTATAATAATGAGGTAACACCATTATATGTCAAGGATGAAGTTTGGGATCACATACACAAACAAACGTACATAAAACCTTACTTATGTAACTATTGCGAAAACGCTTTTACAAACAAACAATCCCTGGAGAATCACATACGGACACATACAACGGAAAAACCTTACATATGTAAATTTTGCGATAAAGGTTTTGCGAAAACTGGACATCTAATGGGACATCTGCGTACACATACTGGTGAAAAACCCTTCATATGTAATTTTTGCGAAAAGGGTTTACCGAACAAACAAGCTCTTGAGATACACATACGGACACACACGAAGGAAAAGCCTTACATGTGTAAATTTTGCAATAAGACTTTTACACAACCTGGACTCCTGGTGATACATTTGCGGACACATACTGGTGAAAAGCCCTACGTATGTAATCTTTGCAAAAAAGGTTTTGCGGACAAACAAGTACTGAAGATACACATGCGAATACACACCAATGAGAAGCCTTACGTATGTGAGTTTTGCAAAAAGAGTTTCATAAGTAAACAATCCGTTAAGCTACACATGTGGACACACACGAAAGAAAAGCCTTACCTATGTAAATTTTGCGGTAAGGGTTTTGTGCAAACTGCAGATCTAGTGAGGCATTTGCGTACACACACTGGTGAAAGGCCCTACATATGCAATATCTGCGGCAAGAGTTTTGCTAGCAAACAAGTTCTAGTGGCACATACACGAACACACACGAAAGAAAGACCATACGTGTGTGAGTTTTGTAAAAAGGATTTCACGTACAAAAAAGCCCTCAAGCTACACATCAGGACACATACTAGAGAAAAGTCTTAGATACGTGAATTTTGTGAAGAGTTTCTAGGAAGGTGCAAGCGATGGAGGCTAAACACTTAATGCAGGTTTTGCGGACACCTTCAGGAGGATTTTTTTTTTTTTTAGAGCAAGGATATTGTATATTATTTTTACTCTGAGTAGTTTTTCTCCACTTTAAAATTAAATAATTTGTCAATGTTGGCTCATTCACTGGCCGTCAAATATATCAAAAAAAAAATGCTTAACTCGAAACCAGTTGTGGCAAACACAATACCAGCGAACGCAACCAATGGAGCTAAACAAATGTGTTAAGGACAACGCTCTAGTCAATGTAAAGATGAAAGTAAAGACACCGAATGGAGCAAAATTTTAATTCGCATAACTTTATGTTCGACTGGTAGTCTTTAACTTCACGTGCACACGCATATTCTAAAAAAAAAATTGGAAGAGAGCGGACACGTCATATCTCCCGCTTGTAATTGTTAGTTCGCGTGACATAACGTATTTATTATCCATGGTTTTGAATTAAGTGATGGCGTTCAAGCCTTTTTGCATGTCCTGTGAAGGGAAATATCTACCAATCGAAATTTAAAGCATTGCGTAAAAGATAACTGATATGTCCATATATCATTTCAAGTGGGTTTTTTTGTACTTATCTCCCAAATGTAACTTTAGTGCATAGCCTGTTTGATATTATTCTTCCATTTTTGATATTATTCTATAATGCCACTGAAAGTTTTCTCTTAAAAATATTCTTATGATCTTTATTATTGTGAACGATTGTATAGTACAATATTGGTGTTGAAATATATTTTTTTTGTTTTTAAGATTCTATTTCTTTAACATAGCTTCGACTAGCGTTAAAATTATGCGATATAGTCTCTATATGTACACAGAGATTCAAAATGATTGTCAATTCCGCTCCTATAGATAGTAACAGGGTGTAGGTATATGCCGCGTGTTTGTAATGAAGGTTTGAACTAAGTCAGTGCTGGAACATAAGAAAGTAAACGGATCTGTTATAAACAAGGAAAACGTAACCTATATTTGAACTCGCATTATATATATAAACGACTATGGATTGGTGTTTCTGCTTGTAAAAATGAAATGTAATTAATTTAACTTTACTAAATTATGATTTTACAATTCAGTACTAACTGGTGTTTAACTAAATTTATTTATTACTTTAAATTATAACATACAATTAGTATAATTATTAAGTGACAAAACTGCATCTCTCAGTTCTTCTATGGTATGCATGCGGTTTCTATAGATCCTATTTTTTAGATAGCCGAGCATGAAGTAATCTAATGGGGTTAGATCAGGCGATCTTGGTGGCCATCTTTGTGCTCTAACGAACCTGTCAGCAAAAAACTGTTGAAGATATTGGCAGGTTTGTCGAGCAGTATGTGCTGGAGCATTATCGTGCTGAAAATAACCTGTTCAAGCTCATTTTCTTGTAAACTCTGCAATAAACAATTCCAACATCTGTTGGTAACGTGGGCTGTTACAGTTTCCTCGAAAAAATTGGTCCTATTATCGTTGCCTGGACATTGCTAACCAAACTCCAACTTTTACGGGATGCAATTGCGTTTCTCGAAATTCGTGTGGATTTTTCTGCAGACGACAGATAATAATAGTTTTTGTAAATTGATATAGTCTGTTAGATAAAACCAGGCTTCATCCGAGAAAAATGAGTTGTTTGGCAAGTCATCGTCCCTTAAATTGTTATTAAACCAATGACAATATTCCAATCGCCTATGGCGTGATTTAATGGTAATAATTCCTGTACCGTAGAAACTTTATAGGGATGAAAATGTAACTTTCTTTTGGCAGCTCATTGCGCTGAAGTATATGATAAGCCTATAAAATTATAAAATGTAATAAACTATTTCACTTAATGTTAATATTGATTTTTTACCTGATTGATAAATTCCCTTATTTTCTTACAGTATTCAGAAATACTATTGTTGGTGATATTAGATGTAAATATAAACGATTTGAAAAAAATTATAAGATAAATAATCAAAAGATACTACAACACGCACGCCAATGTGGCTAAATGTCAAGAACATTCATTTAATGTATGAAATTTGTATGTAGCTAACTTTGCTCATTAAATTGGTAATAAGTATAGATAAATTTTTGCGGAAAACAGTTTTTTTATTACGACAATCATTTTGAATCACATGGTATATTGATTTCTCGATCTCGTTTTGATGAAAACCAAATTTCATCGTTATTGTCTGTTTGTTTTGAGGTTAGGTGACTATCGATAGTTACGTTGTTATTTTTTTTTTTTCAAGTTAACACCGTTTTATAAATATATTGAATAAAGGTGGAGTTTCAATAACTTATTGTTCATACCCGCTTATTGTCTGGATTCCTGCATACTATTATTGCCCCTTTCGAAAATGCCCAGCATGAAAATGTAGTTGTAGTCTATTCGTATATTTTGCCACATTTAAAGATGACAGACACCGGACCATATTGTATATAGTTCATTATTCTGAACGTGCAAGATCTTGAGGGTACTTTACTTTTGCCTAGTTTTGGATTTATTAGAGCACGTTCAATTTCTTTTGCGGTATGAGACAGCAGCGCGAGAAAACTGTTACAACTGAACAAACTCTAAAGGTCTACATACAAATACACATGGAAGAAAAGGCCTACCGGAGAGAGAAAGAGAAAAATGAGGCGTGATTAAAGAAATCTTCTTCCTTCACTTCAATGTTCTATCAAAGTTGTATTTAGTCAATTTCATATTTAAAGTAATGATATTTGATAACATACATACATCTGATTACCAAGTTTCAAACATACGATAACATTATTTCTATTTTTTCTCGTTTAGTGAATGGATTAAAGTTGAAATAATGTATTATGTTTATTTTTCCAATTAAAAATACTACGGAATCTGTACATACAAATTCTTGACGGCGTTTTATTTTTGTGTTGTTCTTTTTTTACCATAAGGCGTCTTTTTGCTGTTCTTGTATTAATACAATAATGTTTTTAGGTTTGCACCATTATGTGTCAAAACCGAAGAGATAGAAGAGGGTCCATACATTGTAACACCAGTAGATACTGAACAGGAAGATTTGAATCGGTACAATAATGAAGTAACGCCATTATGCATCAAGAAGGAAACTTGGGACCGTCATGAGGAGAAAGCGAAACATATTAGTGCAGTAAACACATATGAAGCGTGCAGAAGGGGTTATGAGACCAGAGAAAGTTATAACGAGGACAAAAATGTCGTTCACGGAAATGTTAACATCTATAAATGCGAATTTTGCAGCCAGAACTTCTCGAATAAACACAGTTTGTTCGCTCACAGAACAACACACACGAAAGAGCTTATATATAGATGTGACAGGTGCAACCGCGGCTACCTTAAGTTGCACGACCTGCAAATTCATCAAAGGATTCATCAGAGTACGTTATCTAGCGATAAATGCGGGAAAGGCATCAAGAAGAAATATCATTTAAAGAAGCATATGAAGAATCACTACGATATGCAGGAGAAAGCTTTTACAACTAAACAATCTCTAAAGTGTCATGCACAAACATACATGGAAAGAAAGACTTACCTATGCAAGTATTGCGAAAAAAATTTTGCTACCAAAGAAGTTCTGGAGAATCACAAATTAACACACACGAAGGAAAAATCGTACATATGTAAGTTTTGCAATAGAAGTTTTGCGCAAGGTGTAGCCCTATCGTACCATTTGCGAACACATACTGGCGAGAAACCTTACATATGTAATATTTGCGAAAAAGGTTTTGCTTACAAACAAGCACTGACCTTACATACGCGAACACACACAAAAGAAAAGCCTTACGTGTGTAAATTTTGCGATAAGGGTTTTGCTAATCTTTCAAACCTAAACAAGCATTTGCGTACACATACTGGCGAAAAGCCTTACGTATGTAAATTTTGCGTTAAGGGTTTTGCGCAACTCTCGAACCTTAAGAAGCATTTGCGCACACATACTGGCGAAAAGCCTTACATATGTAGTATTTGCGGAAAAGGTTATTCCGACAAACACACACTGACGATACATATACGAACACACACGAAAGAAAAACCTCACGTATGTAAACTTTGTAATAAGAGCTTTGCGCGCCTTTCACATCTAAAGGGGCATTTGCTTACACATACTGGCGAAAGGCCTTACATATGTAATATTTGCGAAAAAGGTTATGCCGACAAACACACACTGACGATACATATACGAACACACACGAAAGAAAGGCCTTACCTATGTAAACTTTGTAATAAGAGCTTTGCGCAACTTACACACCTAAAGGTGCATTTGCGTACACATACTGGCGAAAAGCCTTACGTATGTAAATTTTGCGATAAGGATTTTTCGCAATCTGCAAATCTAGTGAGGCATTTGCGTACACATATTAGTGAAGTAGCCATGCATACGTAAGTTTTGCAAAAAGTGTTTTCACGAACAAGCTATGCCTGGGGACGCACACTTGAAAAAAAGCCTTAGGTATGTGAATTTTATGAACAAGTTTTACGAAATTTGGAAGTTTGATGCTACATAGTAAAAGTTTTTTTTATGCATAGTTTTAGAGGCTGAACACTTACTGATTTTTCGGATATTTTCGAGATGTTGCTTTTTTAGAGTAAGGAAATATTTTAACTCTGAGTAATTTCTCTTTGGTTTAAAATTATATTTAATTGAAGCAAGCCTTTCCTAGCGTTGAAATTAAATAGGTTGTTGAAGCAATACCAATTGTGGGAAATATAATACTTGCAAAAGTAATACAAGGACACTGGAGTAGACACTAGAACTACACTCAATTTTCAAGCCAATTTTGAGAAACGCAATGCCACCACTGAAAGCAATACAAGGATCTAAACACTAGGACAGACTTAATTTACTTGGTACAAATTTAAGTAAACACTGTGTAGGCTTTCACGACCGGTGTAACTATAACTAACAGCTTCTTGCGGGTTTCGCCGTGTGTCAAAACTTTCGCTCGACGTTTCGCTGTTATACTGACAGCTTCTTCAGGATAACTGACTGATTCTCCATGATAGAAAGAAGACGCACACGATAGATACTCTGCATGCAAGTTCACTCATCATCCGATGCAGAAGAAGACATTAATACAAACTTGCTATCCAGAGCCGAAACCATCAGTGACGAACAACATCTTACCAGTGAAAAGATACATTTGGAGGAAGCACTAAAGAAGAATGGGTTACACTGACATCGACATAAGGAGAGCCACTAAGAAGAAGACGACACTGGAGAAAACTCCAGAACCACGAAGAGGGATGGCGTGTTTACCTTACATAGCAGGAGTCACCGAAAAAGTAGGCCGAATTTTGAAGAAACGTAACGTACAAGTAACTTCGGGACTGCAACGTCGATCCAGCAGTATCTACCGACCGCAAGGATAAAGATACCAAGGGGGCGCACAAGAAGGTATCTACAAGATAACATGCTAATGCGGACAGTGCTACGTCGGACAAACAGGAAGAGCCTCGACATAAGAATAAAAGAACACGAGAGGGACGCAGATATAAGAAGGACCAAGCAATCAGCGGTGGGCAGAACACATGCACGACACCGGACACAAAATGGATTTCAAGAATGTAAAAGTAATAACTACCACCAGAACTACGGAAAAGACTCATCAGGGAAGCCATAAGAAATAGAAAAGAATAAACCGTTAACAGAGAGAAGGGTACACCTTAGCAACACGTGGAAGAGCCTACTACGAACCGTCACGGTCAATGGAGCGGAACTACACGGTTTGGATGCACCAGGGGCGGTATATAAGAGAATGTCGGATCATGGAGGAATCAGTTGAGTTTATCCTGAAGGCTGTCAGTATGAACAGCGAAACGTCGAGCAAAAGTTTTGACACACGGCGAAACCCGCAAGAAGCTGTTAGTTATAAATTTAAGTCAAGTTAACGTTAAACAAGTTCTAAACGACAGCAGGGAAAGGAAGCTAAATATCGGACTATTGACTGCTAACATCTTAGTTCAGTACCTTACTATGTTTCACCTTTGGTTTACAGTTGTTTTGGGACCTTTGCTTGTTGAAGTATTTAGACTCGAATGGCAGTCAAGTGATTTTAGTTATTACTATATTTTAGCAAATTTATTATCTATTGTGAACTCTAAAAAAGAAGTAAATGTTTTCAATAAAGCAGGTGCAGGTATATGTAGACTACAACTTTTATTGCTTATTTATCACAGGAGCTTTCCTTAGCATAGATTATTTAGGTCTCTCGCTGTTTAAAATAAGGAGTAGATCCTAATATCGGATACTGGATGTTAAGAATTCTTTTTAAACACCTGGGTATTATTAATTTTAAGGTTTAGGGATGGATTGGAGGGCGATGAAATTTTTTGAATTGAGCGAATTATTTCTTGACTTTGGGGTGAAGGAGGAGGATGGAACACAAAAAATAATCCGCTCAATCCAAAATATTTCATCGGTATCCTAACCATCTTTAAACCTAAAGTATAATATAAATCAGATATTCAAAAAGGAACCGATACTAGGATTCACCTTACTTTAAAGGGAAAAGATTACAAATGCATTAAAGGACTAATTATTTTCTTTTTAATATCGATGGGAGGGTAGAGAGTCATTTGTTTTTTAATAGCTGAATTACTTTTTAAACATTTCCACCGGAGGGAGAAAGGAGAACATGATGCGTGATTAAAGAAATCTCCTTCCTTCATTTCAATGTTCTATGGAAGTAGTATTCAATCAACTTCGTATTTAAAAGAATGATATTTGAAAATGTACATACATCTGATTACTAAGCTGCAAACAAACGATAGCCTACTTTCCATTTTTTTTCTCGTTTAGTGAATAGATTAAAGTTGGAATAATGTATTATGTTTATTTTCCCAATTAAAAATACAACGGAATCTGTACGTGCAAATTCTTGACGGCGTTTTATTTTTGCATTCTTCTTTCCTTACCATAAGGCGTTTTTTTACTGTTCTTGTATTAATAGAATCATATTTTTAGGTTTGTACCATTATATGCCAAAAACGAAGATATAGAAGAGGGTCCATACATTGTAACACCAGTAGATACTCAACAGGAAGATTGGAATCTGTACAATAATGAGGTAACGCCATTTTGCATTCAGAAGGAAATTTGGCATCGTAGTCAGGAGAAAATGCAAGACGTTAGTGCAGTCAACACATATGTAGCGTGCGGAAGGGGTTATGAGACCAAAGAAAGTTATAACGAGGACAAAAATGTCGTTCACGGATATGTTAACATCTACAAATGCGAATTTTGCAGCCAGAACTTCTCGAATAAACACAGTTTGTTCGTTCACAGAACAACACACACGAAAGAGCTTATATATCGATGTGACAGGTGCAACCACGGTTACCCTAATTTGCACGACCTGCAAATTCATCAAAGGATCCATCAGAGTACGTTATCTAGCGGGAAAGGCATCAAGAGGAAATGTTATTTGAAGAAGTATATGAAGGATCACATTATGCAGGAGAAAGCTTTTACAACTAAACAATCTCTTACGGGTCATGCACAAACATACATGGAAAGAAAGACTTACATATGCAACTATTCCGAAGAAAATTTTGCAACCAAACAAATTCTGGAGAATCACAAATTAACACACACGAAGGAAAAATCGTACATATGTAAGTTTTGTAATAGAAGTTTTGCGCAAAGTGTAACCCTATCGTACCATTTACGAACACATACTGGCGAGAAACCTTACATATGTAATATTTGCGAAAAAGGTTTTGCTTACAAACAAGCACTGACGTTACATACACGAACACACACGAAAGAAAAGCCTAACGTATGTAAATTTTGCGATAAGGGTTTTGCCAATCTTTCAAACCTAAATAAGCATTTGCGTACACATACTGGCGAAAAGCCTTATGTATGTAAATTTTGCGATAAGGGTTTTGCGCAACTTTCGAACCTAAAGAAGCATTTGCTTACACATACTGGCGAAAAGCCTTACATATGTAATATTTGCGGAAAAGGTTATGCCGACAAACACACACTGACCATACATATACGAACACATACGAAAGAAAGACCTTACGTATGTAAACTTTGTAATAAGAGTTTTGCGCGCCCTTCACACCTAAAGGGGCATTTGCTTACACATACTGGCAAAAAGCCTTACATATGTAATATTTGCGAAAAAGGTTATGCCGACAAACACACACTGACGGTACATACACGAACACACACGAAAGAAAAACCTTACGCATGTAAACTTTGCAATAAGAGCTTTGCGCAACTTTCACATCTACAGGTACATTTGCATACACATACTGGCGAAAAGCCTTACGCATGTAAATTTTGCGATAAGGGTTTTGCTAATCTTTCAAATCTAAAGAAGCATTTGCGTACACATACTGGTGAAAAGCCCTACGTATGTAAATTTTGCGATAAGGATTTTGCGCAATCTCCAAATCTAGTGAGGCATTTGCGTACGCATATTAGTGAAGCAGCCATAGGTATGTGAGTTTTGCAAAAAGGGTTTCACGAACAACACCGCTCACAAGCTACACCTGCGGACGCGCATTGAAAACAAGCCTTAGGCATGTGAATTTTATGAAAAAAAAATTCGAAATTTGGAAGTTTGAGGCTACATAGTAAAAATTTTCCTTATGCATAGTTTTGGAGGCTGAACATTTACTGATTTTTCGTATATTTTCGAGATGTTGCTTTCTTAGAGCAAGGAAATTGCAAAATATTTTAACTCTGAGTAATTTTTCTTCGCTTTAAAATTATATTTAATGAAGCAAGCCTTTCCCAACGTTGAAATTAAATAAGTTGTGAATATTGGCTTTGATTCACTGACCTTAAATGAGATTCAAAGAAATGCTTGAACCAATACCAATTTTGGGAAATACAATACCTGCAAAAGTAACACAAGGACACTGGAGTAGACACTGGAAATACACTCAATTTTCAAGCCAATTTGGTAGAAACGCAATACCACCACAGAAAGCAACACAAGGAGCTAAACACTAGGACAGACTTAATTTGCTTCGTACAAATTTAAGTGAAGTTAACGTTAAACACGTGCTAAACGACAGTAGGGAAAGCCGGCAGGACAAGGAAGATAAATATCGGAGTATTGACTGCTAACATCTTAGTTCAGTAGCTTAGTATGTTTCGCCTTTGGTTTTTGCTAACGCTTGTGCTATAGTTTGAAAGAATATCTAGACTCATATATCATATTTCAGCAAATTTATAATCTCTTGTGAACCCTAAAAAAGTAGTAGTGTTTTCAATAAAGTAAATACAGATATATGTAGACTATAAGTTTTATTGCTTATTTATCACCCGAGCTTTCCTTTGCAATAGATTATTTAAGTCTCTCACCGTTTAAAATAACGAGTAAATCCTAATATCGGATACTGGATGTTAAGATTTCTTTTTAAACACCTGGTGTATATTATATTTTAAGTTTAGGGATGGATGGGAGGGCGATGAAATTTTTTGAATTGAGCGAATTATTTCTTGATTTGGGAGAAGGAGGAGGATGGAGGACAAAAATATGTCACTCAATTCCAAAAATATTTCATTCGGCCTCCTAACATCTGCTAACCTAAAGTATAACATAAACTAGACATTTAAAAATGACTCTTAATATCGACTATCCGATACTGGGATCCATTCCTTACTCTAAAGGGAAAAGATTGTAAATGCATTAAAGGACTCTAAATATTTTCTTTTTAATATCGATGGGAGGGTGGAGGGTCATTTGTTTTTTAATAGCTAAATTACTTTTTAAACATTGCCACCGGAGGGAGAAAAGGAAACATGAAGCGTGATTAAAGAAATCTCCTTCCTTCACTTCAATGTTCTATCAAAGTTGTATTTAATCAACTTCGTATTTAAAATAATGAATTTGATAATATACTGTGATGGCACATATATTCTACTATTATTTAAAAGGAAATGTTTCTATTTTACTTAGTTATATTTTAAAACTAATTAGATATTATAAGAAAAAGGATATAATATGTAGCAGCAGACAGCCAGACGATGTCCAGGTGATGTAGGAAATCTCTGCATTTGGCAAGTCCTTCAAGGCATTTTCCTTTAGAATTTTCCCTTCAGGAAGCAAGATGGTCAGCAGTGATATACCTACACATCGAAAATGAATATTAGAATTTGAATAGTGTACTTTTACAATAGCTATTGACAGATCAAATTTGGATCCACGTTTAATTCAAGTGCACAGTTTTATTATTTTTACTGTGTATTTATGTCAATTAAATTTAGTCTAATAACGTTTGTATATGCATTGCAGTCAATTGCTTTGATATGACACAACAAGACTTGGGAAATGCTGGAAATTGCGTTCTGTACACATTCTATGTGTATAATGGTTGCCTACCTTTAGGTGCAATAATGAATTTTAAGATTGTCAATTTTATGTAGTAATAAGTGTTTAAAAATTTCAAATGTATTTTTCTCATGATCTACTGACACATACTTTTATCATATTTCAATTGTAAGGTGATTCCAGATTTTGTAATTTATTATTTTCATTTCGTTTAAACATCTGACAGTTCTTTCGATCACATGGGCATTCTCATATGTAAAAAACAATGGATGTCCCTCATTTCGCGTACATTAACGGATTTTCACATACAGTTGGACTCCTTGACGAAGACAATCGCCTTCAAGTCAGTTAAAACATTTTCAATTCTAACATTCACTACCGAACTTTGTTCGAGGTAGACCTATCTCAATTTGTTCTTGAAAAATTTAACGGCTATTTCGTAAAAATCCAATTTTATCCCAAATCACAACCTAAAAATAATTGTTATTTGTTACATAAATATTATCACAAAATTTTATCTGCATTACAGACTATTTTGGGTAATTTTTCTTCAACGACGATTGTCCTGAGTTTCCTGCTATGATCTGAAGTACCTATGATGTACCAGGGCGCTGATTCGGCACCTGAACAGTGCTGACCACTCCGATGTCTGCAGAATCCGGCCCTGTAGAAGGTATTCCTCGTCAAATCTACCTAAAAATAAACGTTTTATTTCCATTCTAATCTAAATTTAATTATACTTATAAGAAATTTCATTTATTCGTTTCAGAAAGAATTGAGGTTAGAAAATTGTTTATATCGTCTGCGAAACCGTTCGCAGTTACTTGGGGAAATTTGTGTCAATAGGTTTATAAGTATTTGTTATGTATTTACGTTACGAACCAATATCCAGCAATTTACTATCAGGGTTGACTACTCTGTTTCACACGTCTCTTTAAGCCGAACATAACTTCGTTTGAACGGTCAGAAAACGCGGGAATTTTGAAATTCAATTTAAACGTATTTACGTACGAAACTCTGAATTTGAATTGCAAAAAGTGGAATCACTAATAAAACTTTAGTGTTATTAATTTAACGGACTCACGTACTTACCTGAGATAAATATCCAAAGATATATGTCTGATTTTAAACAAGTTCACATTTAGAATTTTTTTTATTAAATAGAATCACTTTTATCCACACTTAAATGTTTTAATTTTACATAAGAGATTGAATCTATTGAGGCACGACATTATCATGTCTATGATATCATTTAAACCGGTCATTGACAGTGAATTTGAATGAGAGACAATTGACAACATCCTTGCTCAGAATCTCTACTCTTACTAAAGATATAAGAGAGTTGACGAGCTATTCATTATTTTTTTTTATGTCACCGCCCCTCGATCGGAAATATCTCGCCCTGCATGCCATCTGGCTGGTGAGAGAGCACACTTCTGAATCAAAATTAATAAAGATAGAGGACACTGGGATGTATAAAATTGATTTTTTTCTAATTTAATTAATGTATTCCTTTAAAATTTATTTTTTTAATCCGAGCTGTATGCTACTGTGTAGCGTAACAATACATACATCTGATTACTAAGCTGCAAACACACGATAACCTTCGTTCCATTTTTTCTCGTTTAGTGAATAGATTAAAATTGGAATAATGCATTATCTTTATTGTCCCAATTAAAAATACAACTGAATCTGTACGTGCAAATTCTTGACGGCGTTTTATTTTTGCATTATTCTTTCCTTACCATAAGGCGTCTTTTTACTGTTCTTGTATTAATAGAATCATATTTCCAGGTTTGCACCATTATGTGCCAAAAACGAAGATATGGAAGAGGGTCCCTACATTGTAACACCAGTAGATACTCAACAGGAAGATTTGAATCGGTACAATAATGGGTAACACCATTATGCATCAAGAAGGAAACTTGGGATCGTCATGAGGAGAAAGTGAAACATGTTCCTGCAGTCAACACATATGAAGCGTGCGGAAGGGATTATGAGACCATAGAAAGTTATAACGAGAACAAAAATGTCGTTCACAGAAATGTTAACATCTATAAATGCGAATTTTGCAGCCAGAACTTCTCGAATAAACACAGTTTGTTCGTTCACAGAACAACACACACGCAAGAGCTTATATATAGATGTGACAGGTGCAACCACAGTTATCTTAATTTGCACGACCTGCAAATTCATCAAAGGATTCATCAGAGTACGTTATCTAGCGGTAAATGCGGGAAAGGCATCAAGAAGAAGTATTATTTAAAGAAGCATATGAGGAATCACTACGATATGCAGGAGAAAGCTTTTACAACTAAACAATCTCTAAAGGGTCATGCACAAACATGCATGGAAAGAAAGACTTACATATGCAATTATTGCGAAAAGAGTTTTGCGACCAAACAAGTTCTGCAGATTCACATATTAACACACACGAAGGAAAAGTCGTACATATGTAAGTTTTGCAATAAAAGTTTTGCCCAAAGTGTAACCCTATCGTACCATTTGCGAACACATACTGGCGAGACGCCTTACATATGTACTATTTGCGAGAAAAGGGTTTGCTTACAAGGGAGCACTGACGACACATTTACGAACTCACACGAAAGAAAAGCCTCACGTATGTAAATCTTGCGATAAGCGTTTTGCGCGACTTTCACACCTAAAGGTGCATTTGCATACACATACTGGCGAAATGCCTTACTTATGTAAACTTTGTAATAAGAGCTTTCCGCAAATTTCAAACCTAAAGGCGCATTTGCGTACACATACTGGCGAAAAGCCTTACGTATGTAATATTTGCGAAAGAGGTTTTGGCTATAAACACACACTGACGGTACATATACGAACTCACACGAAAGAAAAGCCTCACGTATGTAAAGTTTGCGATAGGGGTTTTGGGGAACCCTCAAACCTAAAGAAGCATATGCGTACACATACTGGCGAAAAGCCTTACGTATGTAATATTTGCGAAAAAAGTTTTGCCCATAAATACGCACTGACGGTACATATACGAACTCACACGAAGAAAAAGCCCACGTATGTCAATTTTGCGATAAGGGTTTTGGGGAACTTTCACACCTAAAGACGCATTTGCGCACACATACTGGCGAAAGGCCTTACGTATGTAATATTTGCGAAAAAGGTTTTGCTATAAACACACGCTGACGATACATATACGAACTCACACGAAAGAAAAGCCTCACGTATGTAAATTTTGCGATAAGGGTTTTGGGCAACTTTCAGACCTAAAGAAGCATTTGTGTACACATACTGGCGAAAACCTTACGTTTGAAATCTTGCGATAAGGATTTTTCGCAATCTCCAAATCTAGTGAGGCATTTGCGTACACATATTAGTGAAGCAGCCATGTGAATGTGAGTTTTGCAAAAAGGGTTTCGCGAACAACACCCTTAGCAAGCTACACCTGCAGACGCACACTGAAAAAGCCTTAGGCTTGTGAATTTTATGAAAAAAAATTCGAAGTTTAGAAGTTTGAGGCTACATAGTAAAAGTTTTCTTTATGCATAATTTTGGAGGCTGAACACTTACTGATTTTTCGTCTATTTTCGAGATGTTGCTTCTTAGAGTAAGGAAATTGCAAAATATTTTAACTCTGAGTAATTTTTCTTCGCTTTAAAATTATATTTTATTCAAGCAACCCTTTCCAAACGTTGAAATTAAATAAGTTGTAAATATAGGCTTTGATTCACTGCCCCAAAATGAGATCAAAAGAAATGCTTGAATCAATACCAACTTTGGGAAATACAATACCTGCAAAAGCAGCGATCGGAAATAAACGTTATGAAACAGTTCCTTACTTTATAAAAGTACGTTATCTCCGTTTAAATCGTTTGTGTAAATAAACGTAATAAGTACATTACGTTTAATGTACCTATGAAATATTGGAATTTTCGTACCATTATACTTTCGTAAATTAATGCACCTCCTTATGTACTTAGCACAGATGTTTGTAAATGCCAGCAAATATTTTTTTGTAGTTGTAATGTGCTCACAAAGTGATTAATTAAATATCTAATTCCTATAATTTACTTAATGTTTATTGTATTGTCGGAATGCAAATGCTTTACTCAATCTTAAATAAATAGGGAAGTAGATATTGCTAGAAAAATATACTCGATAAATAATAAGGAGAGTTAATGATGCGTATAATCCTTTATATAAATCTTAATTATCCCTGAATCCAAATTTGCACGCAAGTTATATTGACAATTTTAATAACGGATCCGATATTTCCAAACAAATATTATTAAGAATGAAAGCAAAAGATCTTTCTCGCATTATGGCATAATTGCATATTTAGACATATAGATTTAATAATATAATATAGATTTAAATACAAGAAACAAAACATAGGTAGGTTTAGTAAGTGCTCTATTCTATTACCAGATATATATTAGTGACATTCTTATATTAAAAAAAAGGGCCAGTCAAAAAAAGATGCCGCGACTAAAGAATATCGTTTTGCGTGTTTTTTTCGGGATGAATAACGTAAATGAAACGATATGGGAAAATGAAATTACTTCGTGGTGGTAAAGTTTTGAAAGAACACGATGGAAATTTAGATACTACGATTCATATTTTTGTTTATTAATATTACTATTATTATAATTCAATTTAAAATGTTTATTTTTCTTAAGAATGTTTATTTCTACCTTGTACTTATTTGATTGTATATAACAGAAATGTAAGAAACCAATATAAAACACACTTGTTTACTTTCCATCCAATATTAGTGCAGTAGTACAACTTCATACTAAACTAAATAGTAAAATCGCAAGTACGTTAAACGTAACGTACGGTTTGCGTACTTTCTTTTTGTATTCTGTATTCGGTAAACGTTCGCATACATAAACGATTCAAGGCCACCTAAAACATATGTACTTAGTACAGTGCGATATCGTTTTGTTTCGTTCTCAGTACATTTTAATGTACTGTATAACGTTTGCGCTCGCGTACACAAACTTTATAAAGAGTGGAATAGTTTGTGCTCTTCCTAGGTACGGTACGTAAACGTACTGTTTATTTTCGATCGCTGTGCAAAAGTAATACAAAGACACTGGAGTAGACACTGGAAGTACACTCAATTTTCAAGCCAATTTGGGAGAAACGCAATACCACCACAGAAAGCAACACAAGGAGCTAAGCACTAGGACAGACTTAATTTGCTTCGTACAAATTTAAGTCAAGTTAAAGTTAAACACGTGCTAAACGATAGCAGGGAAAGCCGGAAGAAAAAGGAAGCTAAATATCGGAGTATTGACTGCTAACATCTTAGTTCAGTAGCTTAGATGTTTCGCCTTTGGTTTTTGCTAACGCTTGTGCTATAGTTTCAAAGAATATCTAGACTCATATATCATATTTCATCAAATTTATAATCTCTTGTGAACCCTAAAAAAGTAGTAAGTGTTTTCAATAAAGTAAATACAGATATATGTAGACTATAAGTTTTTATTGCTTATTATCACCCGAGCTTTCTCTTTGCAATAGATTATTTTAGGTCTTTTGCCGTTTAAATATACGAGTAGATCCTAATATCGGATACTGGATGTTAAGATTCTTTTTAAACACCTGGTGTATATTATATTTTAAGTTTAGGGATGGATTGGAGGGCCATGAAATTTTTTGAATTGAGCGAATTATTTCTTGACTTTGGGATGAAGGCGGAGGATGGAGTACAAAAAATAATTCACTCAATTCAAAATATTTCATCGGCCTCCTAACCATCTCTAAACCTAAAGTATAATATAAACTAGACATTTACAAATGACTCTTAATATCGCACTATCCGATACTGGGATCCGCTCCTTACTCTAAAGGGAAAAGATTATAATGCCTTAAAGGACTAAAATTTTTCTTATTAATATCGATGCGAAGGTGAAGGACCATTTGTTTTTTAATAGCTGAATTATTTTTCTAAACATTGCCGCCGGAGGGGAAAAGGGAAACATGAAGCTGTATAAGAAATCTCCTTCCTTCACTTCAATGTTCTATCAAAGTGGTATTTAATCAACTTCGTATTTAACATAAATGAATATTGATAATATACTGTGATGGCACATATATTCTACTATTATTTAAAAGGAAAGTTTCTATTTTACTTAGTTATATTTTAAAACTAATTAGATATTATAAAGAAAAATGATATAATATGTAGCAAGCAGACAGCCAGACGATGTCCAGGTGATGTAGGGAAATCTCTGCATTTGGCAAGTCCTTCAGCCATTTTCCTTTAGAATTTTCCCTTCAGGAAGCAAGATGGGTCAGCAGTGATATACCTACACATCGAAAATGAATATTAGAATTTGAATAGTGTACTTTTACAATAGCTATTGACAATCAAATTTTGGATCCACGTTTAATTCAAGTGAACGTTTTATTATTTTTACCTGGTGTGTTTATGTCAGTTTAATTTAGTCTTAATAACACTGTGTAGCTTTCACGGCCGGTGTAACTATAACTAACAGCTTCTTGCGGGGTTTCGCCGTGGTGTCAAAACTTTTCGCTCGACGTTTCACTGTTCATACTGACAGCTTCTTCAGGTAACTGAACCTGATTCTCCATGGTCCACATTCTTCTTAATATACGCCTTGGTGCATCCACCACGTGTAGTTTCCGCTCCATTGACCGTGACGGTTCGTAGTAGGGCTCTTCCACGTGTTGCTAAGGTGGTACCCTTCTTCTCTGTTAACGGTTTTATTCTTCTCTCTATTCTATGGCTCCCTGATGAAGTCTTTTCCTGTATTTATTTATTACATGGCATCTTTTTTATTACATGGCATCTTTTTACTGTTCTTGTGTTAATAAAATCATATTTCCAGGTTTGTATCATCATACATCAAAAAAGAAGATATAGAAGAGGGGCCCTATATTGTAACACCAATGGATATTGAACAAGAAAATTCGAAAGAGTTTATATATAGATTCAATAGATGCGAGCGCAGTTATCATGAGTTGCACTACCAGGAAATTTCATCAAGGGTTCAAGAAGCACGTTTAATTTCCTTTGCGGTATGGGACAAGCAGTGCGAGAAAGCTTTTACAACTGAACCAACTCTAAAGGGCCGCATACAAACACACATTGAAGAAAAGGCCTATATATGTAAATTTTGCGAAAAGGGTTTTCCAGTCAAACAAGCCATGGAGACTTACATACGAACACATACGAAAGAAAAGCCTTATCTGTGTACATTTTGCAATAAGGGTTTTTCGCAAACTGCGAATCTAGTGAGGCATTTGCGTACGCATACTGGTGAAAAGCCCTATACATGCAAATTTTGCAAAAAAGGTTTTGCAGAGAAAAAAAACATGGAGACCCACATGCCAACACATACTGGTGAAAAGCCTTACATATGTAAATTTTGCGATAAGAGTTTCGCAGTCAAACAAGCCCTGGAGACTCACATGGGAACACATACGAAGGAAAAGCCTTATCTGTGTAAATTTTGCAATAAGGGTTTTTCGCAAACTGCAAATCTAGTGAGGCATTTGCGTACGCATACTGGTGAAAAGCCCTATATATGCGAATTTTGCAAAAAATGTTTTTCCGAGAAAAGAAACATGGAGACTCACCTGCGAACACATACTGGTGAAAAGCCTTATATATGCAAATTTTGTGGAAAAGGTTTTGCAACCAATCAGGCCGTAGCGAATCACATACGGACACATACGAAAGAAAAGCCTTACATATGTAAATTTTGCGGTAAGGGTTTTGCGCAAGCTGGACACTTAGTGACACACTTGCATACACATACTAGTGAAAAGCCACATGTATGTGAGTTTTGCAAAAAGGGTTTCACGAACAACACTGCCCACAAGCTACACCTGCGGACGCACGCTGAAAACAAGCCTTAGGCATGTAAATTTTGTGAAAGAAGTGTTTCGAAATTTGCAATTTGGAAGTTTGAGGCTACATAGGAAAAGTTTCCTTTATGTTACAGTTTTGGAGCCTGAACACTTACTGATTTTTCCTTTTTTTCGGGATGTTGCTTTTTTAGAGTAAGGAAATTGTAAAATATTTTAACTCTAAGTAGTTTCTCTTCGAATTAAAATTATATTTAAACATACGATAACCTTCTTTCCATTTTTTTCTCGTTTAGTGAATAGATTAAAGTTGGAATAATGTATTATGTTTATTTTCGCAATTAAAAATACAACGAAATCTGTACGTGCAAATTCTTGACGGTGTTTTTATTTTTGCGTTGTTCTTTCCTTAACCATAAGACGTCTTTTTTACTTGCTTCTTGTATTAATTAGAATCATATTTTTTAGGTTTGTACCATTATGCGCCAAAAACGGAAATTTTGCTTTTCAAATCTGCTAGTTATATCTGATAATCATTTGCTACTTATAATAAGAATTAGCTCAATATTACACTTACACATATTGTAACTTAATAGTGTTCTACATATATTTAACCCAAATCACAATTTTATCAATCATTTCTGATTGTTAGTTGGGACGAATAATGATGGAAAGATTAAAGCCTTTTTAAATCATCAGAGATTTTGCATAATTTCATGTTTGTATATAATTCGTTATCTGAACGTGCAGGTTTTTGGGGCTACATTACTTTTGCGTAGATTTTTCGTTATTACATGACATCTTTTTACTGTTCTTGTGTTAATAGAATTATATTTCCAGGTTTGTACCATCATGCATCAAAAACGAAGAGATAGAAGAAGGTCCCTATATTGTAAACACCAGTGGGATATTGAACAAGAAAATTCGAAAGAGTTTATATATAGCAATAGATGCGAGCGCAGTTATCATAAGTTGCACCACTTAGAAATTCACCAAAGGATTCATCAGAACAGGTTTAATTCCTCTTGCGGCATGGTACAGCAGTGTGAGAAAGCTTTTACAACTGAACAAACTCCAAAGGGCCACATTCAAACAGACATGGAAGAAAAGCCCTACATATGCAAATTTTGCGAAAAGGGTTTTGCGGTCAAACAAGCCATGGAGGTTCACATACGAATACATACAAAAGAAAAGCCTTATCTATGTAAATTTTGCGACAAGGGTTTTTCGCAAACTGCAAATCTAGTGAGGCATTTGCGTACACATACTGGTGAGAAGCCCTACATATGCAAATTTTGCAAAAAAGGTTTTGCAGAGAAAAAAAACATGGAGACTCACATGCCAACACATACTGGTGAAAAGCCTTACGTATGTAAATTTTGCGATAAGAGTTTCGCAGTCAAACAAGCCATGCGGACTCACATGGGAACACATACGAAAGAAAAGCCTTACATATGTACATTTTGCGATAAGGGTTTTGCACGCAAACAAGCCATGGAGACTCACATGGAAACACATATGAAAGAGAAGCCTTACATTTGTAAATTTTGCGATAAGGGTTTTGTAGGCAGACAAGCCATGGAGACTCACATGCGAACACATACCAAAGAAAAGCCTTACATATGCAAATTTTGCGATAAGGATTTTGTAGTCAAACAAGCCATGGAGACTCACGAACGAACACATACGAAAGAAAAGCCTTACCTATGCAAATTTTGCAACAAGGGTTTTACGCAAAGTGCAAATCTAGTGAGACATTTACGTACACATACTGGTGAAAAGCCCTACATATGTGAATTTTGCAATAAGAGCTTTGCAGAGAAAAAGAACATGGAGAGTCACACGCGAACACATACTGGTGAAAAGCGTTACATATGTAAATTTTGCGATAAGGGTTTTGCAGTCAAACAAGCCATGGAGACTCACATAGAAACACATATGAAAGAAAAGCCTTACATATGTAAATTTTGCGATATGGGTTTTGCAGTCAAACAAGCCATGGAGACTCACATGCGAACACATACGAAAGAAAAGCCATACATATGCAAGTTTTGCCAAAAGGGTTTCAGGAACATCACAGCTCTCAGAATGCACATGTGGACGTACACTAAAAAAAGCCTTAGGTGGTGTGGATTTTGTAAAAAAGTTTTTCGAAAATCTGGAAAACTTACAGCAACATAGTAAAAGGTTCCATTATGTATAGTTTTGGAGGCTGAACACCCTACTGGTTTGTTCCTTTTCTAGAGTAAGGAAATTCCAAAATATTTTATCTCCGAATAACTTGTCTCCGCTTTAAAATTATATTAATTGAAGCAACCATTTCCTAGTATTGAAATTGAATAAGTTTGAATATTGGATATAATTCACTACCCTAAATGAGATCAAAAGAAGGCTTGAAGCAATACCAGTTTTGGGAAATAAATACTGGCAAAAAATATACAAGGACCTGGAGTAGACACGTTTAATTTTGAAGCCAATTTTGAGAAACGCAATGCTATCACTGATAGCAACAGAAGGGAGCTAAATACTCGAAACAGACTTAATTCTTTTCCTATTAGTTTTAAATCAAACTCACGTTCAAACACATTCTAAACCACCATACCGAAAGCCGACAGAGGAAGGAAGTTAAATATCGAACTGTTGAATGCTACCATCTATAGCTCAGTAGCTTAGTATGTTTCGCCTTTGGTTTACAATTATTTTTATTTTCATTACGCTTGTAGTATATTTTGAAAGAGCATTTAGACTCGAATGGCAGTCAAGTGATTTTCGTCGTTTTTATATTTAAGCAAATTTACAATCTTTTGTGAACCCTAAAAAAGAAGTAAGTGTTTCCAATAAAGCAAATACAGGCATATGTAGACTATGACTTTATTATTCATTTATCACAGGAGGTTCCCTTCGCAATAGATTATTTAGGTCACCGTTTAAAATAAAGAGTAGATTATAATGTCGGATACTGGATGTTAAGCATTCTTTTTAAACACCTGGTGTATATTATATTTTAAGTTTAAGGATGTTTGGGAGGGCGATGAATTGAACGAATTATTTTTTGACTTCTGAAACTAGTTCCAAAAGATTTACACTGTGACCCATAAACAATTCAACTTGCTACCTACATTGCCACAAATTTATTCAATGAAGGTTACTTTTATGTATTGCAAATAATGAATGCAGTGGGAATTGCAGTAGGACTTGATGCCAAAAATTTCGTTGTGAATTCTAATCGTCAGCGCATACAACGGGCAGAGCAGAGTATGTCCAGCGTTGCAAAACTCGCTGTGCTGTCTAAAGGGAAGCAACAAATTTTGCAAATGCAGAAGTATGAAGAAGAAGGATTAATGTATGGTACTGGAATAGCTGACTAGTGTATATTGAACTAATTGTAAAAATGTTTTCTGCGAAACTTTGAACGCGTTTTGCTCGAAACATGATTTTTCAAATTTGCGTAAGTTCTAGTTCTTCAAGTGCTCAATATGTCAACTGAATTCTTGTTTTCTTAATGTAAACAGTTTTTATTGGAGGTTATACCTAGAATATACTAAAAATTGCAATATTCCACATTTTTATATCGTCATACACACAAAAAAGAAATAGAAATAATCAAATCAAAGTCCAAAGTATCTGCCACATTGACTTATTCGGTTAAATTTAGGTATAACCTCCAACAAATTTAATATATTTCTAACTCTTCTTTTTATTTTTTAATTTCAGATCACTTTTACGTATGCTAGAGTTTACGCAGTTTGATCGTGTTTTCTGTGCACGTTGCTACCTAGATACAAATAGCGAACGTTATAGTGGTCTCGTCATAAAAAAAAAATATATTTTTTTAATGTTCAAGTTTTAATATATTTATTAACAAAAAGCCGTATTTCGTATATCTTTTCCTTTGTCTGAAAAAAAAAACTCAAGATTTTTGGACTTTTCCGATATATATATGTAAACCTCCCTTAAATAAATCTCCTTCCTCACTTCAATGTTCTATTAAAGTAGTATTTGATCAACTTCATATTTCAAGTAATGATATTTGATGATATACATCTGATTACTAAGCTTCAAACATACGATAATATTCTTTCAATTTTTCTCGTTTAGTGAATTGATTAAAGTTGGAATAATGTATTATGTTTTTTTCCCCATTTAACCCTAAACCTACCAAGGTGTGCTTTTGAGGCACAATTGATTTTGAAATTGCTGGAACTTTGTAAGTTAACTGCCCACAGACTGGAGGATTTTTGTATTCTCAAAATAAACTATTTAACACAGAATGACATAAAAAATTTTAAAAATATTTTTCCTATTTTACTAAAAAAATTAAACATAATTTACCGACACGTCCTACCCAGGGTGTGTCTTTGAGGCACATACTGTTATTATACTATAAAATGCATTGCTACGTTATTTAAACTAGGTATGTGGGTAAATCCCCCGTAATAAGATATGCTTTATATTTCGGGACTTTCCCTTGTATGTAAGAACTTCCAGTTGCATATGAAGGGGAATTCCCTAAATGCGTTTTGCTAAAACAGTCAGCTTACAAACTGCATTGCTATCAGTGTATTTGTGACTTTCCTAACGAACGCATTGGCCGTTTTAGGTGTCTATTGGTTAATTTTATTTCTTTTACCTAGTGGAGAGTATAGTATAGACCAGGTAAGCAAAATAAAGTTTTGATTGACCCCAGTAAAAATAGATTTGTTGTTTTATGCTTATTTGGTTTTGAAATTTATGCAGAAAGTATGACCGATTGGTTGACTGACCGACGCCGGCCACTAACTGAAAAGAGTTGCTCGATGCATTGTACGAAAGTGATGAGGATTTGGGAAGGAATGTAAATGTTGGTGAAGATGAAGAAGAGCCAAATGACGAAACCTCTACTAGTGAAGCGGATTATCAAGAAACTGGCGATGAAGAAAGCGATGAACAAGAAGGAAGTGACGATAGTGATGCTAATGATGAACCGCCCGGCCATTCGCAAACTTTTATTAGAAAAGATAGTACCGAGTGGAATGCCACGCCGATTGCCAAGGGAAAAACACGTGCACACAACATAATTACAACAGCTTTGAACAAAGTGAAACTTCCACCTGGAGTGCATGTTAATACTCCTTGTGACGCATTCAATTTGTTTTTTGATGATACGGTTATTGGTATTGTGGTTACTTTCACTAATAAGGAGGCTGTTCGTATTCTTGACGATTTGTGGAAACCAGTTGACGACGTTGAAATCCGTGCTTTCTTGTGCCTTTTGATTACTGCTGGAAGAAATAAACAAGGAATGGTGGACTATAATGAGCTATGGAATCCTTTATATGGAAATCCTGTTTATCGAGCGTGTATGTCACGAAATAGATTTACTCAATTACTAAGATTTATTCGTTTTGACGATAAAGCGACCAGAACCCTCCGAAGGCAAAGGGACAAGTTGGCACCAATTAGAGACCTGTGGGACCGTGTTAATACAAACTTGCTGAAATATTATCTTCCTGGCAGTAATCTAACCATCGATGAACAACTGGTGCCTTTTAGAGGTCGTGTATCTTTCCGACAGTACCTGCCAAGCAAACCAGATAAGTACGGTATGAAAATTTGGTGGATATGCGATAGTGGAACTAGTTATCCGTTACATGGTATACCGTACTTAGGAAAAGAAGGTCTCAACAGAGCAGAAAACTTAACGCAAAAGGTGGTTGAAGACCTTTGTGAACCTTTTCTGAGAACTAAAAGGAATATTACGTTCGACAACTTCTTCACCAGCTACGAGCTTGCATCCAGTTTGCTTACCAAAGGCCTAACTTGTGTAGGAACGCTCAGAAAAAATAAGCGCTGCATACCACCAAATTTTTTACCTCACAGGCGACGGAATATTGAAAGCAACTTGTTTGGTTTTCAGAAGACAATGACTTTGGTATCTTATGTACCTAAGAAAAATCGCTGTGTCATATTATTGTCTACAATGCACAACGACTCCACCATTGATGAGGAAAATAAAAAATAAATCTGAAATCAAATAAGTACTACAATTCACGAAAGGAGGGTGGATACACTTGATCAGATGGTACATACATATTCAGTGAAACGCAAAACTAATAGGTGGCCTTTGGTCTATTTTTTCAATATAATTGATGTGTGTGGAGTAGCTTCATTTGTCATTTGGAGAAATATCCATCCTGACTGGCATATTTCCAAAAAACGAAGACTTCGCAAAATTTTCTTACGAGAAATTACAACAGAATTAGTACTGGGGCAAATTAGACGTCGTAGTTTGAGTGGCTTGCATAAAAGTCATACTTCATTGATACAAACTACGTTGAATCAAGTACCAACCACAGGGAGTCTTCGGCTCGAGAAGTAAGAAAACGAAAACGGTGCTATATTTGCCCATCAAAGAAAAGCAGAATGTCAATACAGTTATGTGTTAAGTGTAAGCAAACGGTTTGTGGTGAACATTCAGAGAAAATACTCACGTGCACAAATTGCAAACTACATAAATAACTTTCAAATATTTTACTATCTTGTACTATTTTTAAATTATATCTTCTGATACACAATATTCTTTCTATATGTTTTAATCTTACTGTATACCTACTACATGAAATAAATAATGCATATTTTGCTATTATTTACACCAACAATGTGTACAAATAGATGTGTGCCTGTGAGGCACACCTTGGTAGGACACGTTACGATAAAACGTTGGTAGACTAGGGTTAAAAATACAACGAAATCTGTACGTGCAAGTCGTGCTTTATTTTTGCGTAGTTCTTTCTTTATCATAAGACGTCTTTTTGCTGTTCTCGTATTAATAGAATCATATTTTTAGGTTTGTACCACTATGTGTCAAAAACGAAGATATAGAAGAGGGTTCCTACGTTGTAACACCGGTAGATATTCAAAAGGAAGATTTGAATCGGTACAACAATGAGGTAACACCATTATGCATCAACAAGGAAATCTGGGATCGTCATCAAAGGCCATACCTGTGCAAAATTTGCGAAAAAAGTTTTGCGTTCAGACAAGCCATGGTGGATCACATACGAATACATACAAAAGAAAAGCCCTGCGTATGTAAAGTTTGCGATAAGACTTTTGCGAGTTATGTAAGTCGGGCGTTGCATATGCGTACGCATACTGGTAAAAAGCCTTACAAATGCAACGATTGCGAAAAGAGTTTTGTGACCAAACAAGTTCTGGCGTATCACGTGCGAACACACATGAAGGAAAAGCCGTACATATGTAAGCTTTGCAATAGAAGTTTTGCGCAAGGTGTAGCCCTATCGTACCATTTGCGAACACATACTGGCGAGAAACCTTACATATGTAATATTTGCGAAAAAGGTCTTGCTTCCAAGCAAGCACTGAAGTTACATATACGAACACACACGAAAGAAAAGCCTTACGTATGTCAATTTTGCGATAGGGATTTTGCTGTTCTTTCAAACCTAAAGAGGCATTTGCGTACACATACTGGCGAAAAGCCTTACATATGTAATATTTGCGAAAAAGGTTATACCGACAAATACACACTGACGATACATATACGAACACACACGAAAGAAAAACCTTCACGTATGTAAACTTTGTAATAAGAGTTTTGTGCGCCTTTCACTTCTAAAGGGGCATCTGCTTACACATACTGGCGACAAGCCCTACATATGTGAATTTTGCGATAAGAGTTTTGCAGTTAAACAAGCCATGGAGACTCACATAGAAATACATATGAAAGAAAAGCCTTACATATGTAAATTTTGCGATATGGGTTTTGCAGTCAAACAAGCCATGGAAGCTCACATGCGAACACACACGAAAGAAAAGCCATACATATGCAAGTTTGGCCAAAAGGGTTTCAGGAACATCACAGCCCTCAGAATACACATGTGGACGTACACTAAAAAAAAGCCTTAGATGTGTGGATTTTTATTTTAAAAATTTTAATTTCAAATTATACAAGGACACTGGGGTAGACACGTTTAATTTTGAAGCCAATTTTGAGAAACGCAATGCTATCACTGATAGCAACACAAGGGAGCTAAATACTCGAAACAGACTTAATTTTAATTGAATTATTTTGTTAACATAGCAGCGGGAGAGTGTAGAGAAACGTGAAGGCTGATTAAAGAAATCTCCTTCCGCACTTCAATGTTCTATTGAAGTAGTATTTGATCAACTTCATATTTCAAGTAATGATATTTGATGATATACATTTGATTATTAAGCTTCAAACATATGATAACATTCTTTCAATTTTTTCTCGTTTAGTGAATTGATTAATGTTGGAATAATGTATTATGTTTATTTTCCCCATTAAAAATACAACGAAATCTGTACGTACAAATTCTTGACGGCGTTTTATTTTTGTGTTGCTCTTTCTTTACCATAAGGCGTCTCGTTACTGTTCTTGTATTAATAGAATCATATTTTTAGGTTTGTACCATTATGTGCCAAAAACGAAGATATAGAAGAGGGTCCCTACGTTGTAACACCAGTAGATATTCAACAGGAAGACTTTGAAACGGTACAATAATGAGGTAACGCCATTATGCATCAACAAGGAAGTCTGGGATCGTCATGAGGAGAAAGTGAAACATGTTAATGCAGTAGACACATATGAAGCGTGCGGAAGTGGTTATGAGACCAAAGAAAGTTATAACAAGCACACAAATGTCGTTCACAGAAATGGTAACATCGGAAAAGGCATCAAGAAGAAACGTTGTTTAAAGAAGCATACGAAGCATCGCCGCAATATGCGGGAGAAGGTTTTCACAACTAAACAATCTCTGAAGGGCCATGGACAAACTTACATATGCAATTATTGCGAAAAGAGTTTTGATAGCAAAGAAGCTTTGGAGAATCACATACGAACTCACATGAAGGAAAAGCCTTACATCTGCAAATTTTGCGAAAAAGGTTTTGCAGAAAAAGGAACTTTGGTGCTTCACATACGAACACATACAAAAGAAAAGCCCTACGTATGTAAAGTTTGCGATAAGGGTTTTGCGCGTAATAGAAGCCTGACGTTGCATTTGAATACGCATGCTAGTAAAAAGCCTTACAAATGCAACGATTGCGAAAAGAGTTTCGTGACCAAACCAATGTTGAATATTCACATGCGAACACATACGAAAGAAAAGCCTCACGTATGTAAAGTTTGCGATAAGGGTTTTGCGCAAGCTATACACCTGAGACTGCATTTACGCACGCATACTGGCGAAAAGCCTTACATATGCAAATTTTGCAAAAGAGGTTTTGCGGCCAAACAGGGCATGGAGATTCACGTACGAACACACACGAAAGAAAGGCCTTACCTGTGCAAAATTTGCGAAAAAAGTTTTGCGTTCAGACAAGCCATGGTGGATCACATACGAACACATACAAAAGAAAAGCCCTGCGTATGTAAAGTTTGCGATAAGACTTTTGCGAGTTATGTAAGTCGGGCGTTGCATATGCGTACGCATACTGGTAAAAAGCCTTACAAATGCTACGATTGCGAAAAGAGTTTTGTGACCAAACAAGTTCTGGCGAATCACATGCGAACACACACGAAGGAAAAACCGTACATATGTAAGCTTTGCAATAGAAGTTTTACGCAAAGGGTAACTCTATCGTACCATTTACGAATACATACTGGCAATAAACCTTACATATGTAATATCTGCGAAAAAGGTTTTGCTTCCAAGCAAGCACTGAAGTTACATATGCGAACACACACGAAAGAAAAGCCTTACGTATGTCAATCTTGCGATAAAGGTTTTGCTAATCTTTCAAACCTAAAGAAACATTTGCGTACACATACTGGCGAAAAGCCTTACATATGTAATATTTGCGAAAAAGGTTATGCCGACAAACACACACTGACGAGACATATACGAACACACACGAAAGAAAAGCCTTACGTATGTCAATTTTGCGAAAAAGGTTATGCCGCCAAACACACACTGACGAGACATATACGAACACACACGAAAGAAAAGCCTTACGTATGTCAATTTTGCGATAAGGGTTTTGCTGTTCTTTCAAACCTAAAGAGGCATTTGCGTACACATACTGGCGAAAAGCCTTACATATGTAATATTTGCGAAAAAGGTTATACCGACAAACACACACTGACGATACATATACGAACACACACGAAAGAAAAACCTTCACGTATGTAAACTTTGTAATAAGAGTTTTGCGCGTCTTTCACATCTAAAAGGGCATCTGCTTACACATACTGGCGAAAAGCCTTACATATGTAATATTTGTGAAAAAGAGTTTGCAGTCAAAAGAGCCAGGGCGAATCATATGCGAATACATTCGAAATGGAAACCTTAGGTACGTAAATTTGGCGGTAAGGGTTTTGCGCAGCTTCCAGACCTAAGGTATCGTTGGCGTGCACATACTGGCGAAAAGCCCTCTTTTTGCGGTTCTCTACAGGACGTTGCTTGTTAGAGTAAGCCCGCTGTAAGATTATATATATCTAATTGAACCACCCTGTTTCTAGTTTTAAAATTAAATAATTTGGGAATATTGGTCAAAACCTAAAACCTGAATCAAATTGACTGGCCGTGCACGCGATCAAAAGAAATACTTGAAGCAAAACCACTTTTGGGGAATACAATAATGTTGTACAAGGACGCTGGAGTAGACACTAGAGACTGACTCAATTTTCTTCTTCTAATTCTAAGTTAAACTCATTTTCAACGCTCAAAACCTTATAAGCTTCTCATCGCTTTGGTTTATAGTTATTTTGATTACGCTTACGCGATAGTTTGAAGAATTATTTAAATTTAAGTAGTGGTCAAGTGATTGTCGTATTTAAGTAAATTTGTAATCTCTTGTGAACTTTAAAAAAGAAGTAAATATTGTTAATAAAACGAATACAAACATATGTGTGTGTTATTTTAGTTATTCATCACAGGAACTTTCCCTGACAGTAGATTATTTTTGAACTTACGCCTTTTGGTGTTTAAAATAAAAAATGCTCTAATATCGGATATTCCATTTTAGGAATTCTTTTCGATGTTCCTTTTATATTACATTTTATTGACCGAATTATTAATTTTGGTGTTAAAGTGGAGAGCGCTTTTATGTTTATTATATTTAGTTATTTATTGAACCATACGATAACTGTCTTTCTATTTCTTCTTATTTAGTGAATCACGCGCACGTCCCTTACCAGTATTATGCACTTTATTTATGAAAATCTAAATAATTATAATTGATCCGAAACTCCGTACTCCACCTAAAAATACTACACGAGGCTACCTAATCTAAGAATTATATAGATTCCATAACAATTGAAACTACTCTAAATAATTTTGCTTTGATTATTAATAATAACAACAAAAATATAATAAAACGGCTAGCTATCAGTTATCAGTCATTATGTTATGGAACTTCAGGTATCTTCTAACATTTGCCAAGGGGTAAGGGATTATTCTAACCAATAATAATTAAATTAAAGATTATATTATATATTGCTATGATATCTAAGGTATGGAATCTATTTTAAAAGCATTCACAAAAAGGTTCTAAACTAAATTATCTAGTAATTCAAAAGTGAGGCGTGTACTCAGTTGCCTAATCTACAGGCGAATTATGAATTTGTTAAAGATACTTATTTAAAATGAACAACATTAGCATTAGGTACTAAATATTGCTTTATTATAATGTAAACTTTATTTTATATGTTAATTCAAACTGACCTGGTATCTTTTTTATGTTTGTTATATTTTGCTCGGAGAGATTTTTCAGTCTTCGGGGTGTTTTTATTTAAACTTTTGGCGTATTCCCCTCAAACTATAGGAAATAACGGTATTTTAATGTCCGTTAGCGATTTCTTTCAAAATTGAGGTTGGCCGACATGATAGCGATAACAATCGAAGGCTGTTAACTGTTGAAAATGATTTGAATTCTCATTCTGTTGGTGGCTACCAGACACGACGGTTGTCTTAATCTTCCTATAACGTTTTTTGCCACAAGTTACATTTTTTTTTATCAAAGTTCCAAGAAGTATTACCTAAAAAAAGTATCGATACAACTCCTGTTTATTTAATCCTCATCGAATACCTGAATTTTGCCAAGAAAACTTCCTATAAAAATATCCTACGAAGATCTCCCGACCAGATTTGCCTTACCATGCTATTGACCGAGACCGGGGGCCCGTTCCTTTAGAAACTACAGTCCAGTACCAGAGATTGCCAAGCGTCGTGTCCTTTTCAAGTTAGTATTCCGTAGAATCACCTCACCTAAAACAGAACGGAATTAATTCAGTTCCCTTTCAATTTTAATCAGAAACTTATATTTTTGTGTAATTTATTTCACAATACGATAATTTGGGGTTAGTTTATAAGAACCGCCATTTAGTTTAGTTATTTTAGTAATTTTTATATGTTAGGGTTGTATAAAAATATCACCGAGTTTGATCTCTGATAAAATAGCTGTCTTTAACAAATATCGATAATCATAGATAATCGTTTGCTATAAAAATTTAGTATTTGCCGTTTACAGATAGATGGCGCCGTTATTTATTTGAATTTTGTTTTATTATATGACGTTTCGATAACCTCATTTTAGTCTTTAAAAATGCCAAGAGAGTTTGAAGACGTGTTTTTGTATTAAAGATTGTCGTATATAGTATTTTACTGATTCCAATTTACGTACCTTGTGATCATAGAGTCTCAATTGATAAGGAAACTTAGCATTTGGGTAAATAAATAAAGATTTAAGCTTGTTTTGGTTTGAAACGTTTCTTTTATTTGTACAGTAAGTGTTTCACATCGATTTTCGATATTTAATTATTTCAAATTTTAATAAACCGAGAAGGGGCTTTGAGGGTGCGCCCGTTAGGTGAGAAAAAAAAACTGCCTATTCGTTAATAATCGTCCGCAGTACGATTTTGACAGACGATCTGGTCCCCTTTGAAGCGTCCCGTGCCACCTAGCAGGTAGGAAGTCACTCTCCACAGTTTTCTTTCACTTACTTAGAGAGGTCGCTGGGTGTATTGAAACCACTATTTTAATTAAATTGATTTTATAAAAAAAGAAAAAAATAAAATCGTAAACGGACAAGATAATAAAAATAATAATATGAAATTTGAATATAATAATAAATTAGTATGGAACTATAAAAAATTAAATTTTGAAATCCCGGGCATTGTGTTCTGAAAAACAGAGCAATATATATATTTATTTGTACATGTTCAACTATGCTATAATAGCTATAATTTAACACTGATTCAGACAAACAAAAAGTATGAAATATTTATTTTTACACACGCACTATCCTACTAACTATCTAAACATCTTGCCGTAACTTACCTAATTCTTTAGCAGCATTACTAAAAAATTCCCACCATTCGACCGATTCGTTACCCTTAATATCGTTTCACGTCGCTAATACTCTAATTTCCGTACCCGATCGCCACTTATCAGTGAGCAGACATTCAACAAATAAAACATACCCCGCTGTATCTACCCCACTACATTCACAATGCGAATCATTAACCCTTCCAAATCTATATAAATAAATAGATAGATACTTTATAAACCTTTTTCACGCCTTATATCTTAATTAAGCTTATTTTATATTATGTATTTTCTATTTGGGATCTACATTAACATTTTATACAGACTGTGATTAATCAACATTGATAAACCGAAACGTAACCTGCATTGTCGTTTTTGTCGAATTTGATTCCCAGCCATATTCCAACAAAAGAAGATAATATTATTACAACATTCTTTAATTAAAGTTATAAGTACCTCATCAATACCAGTAGATTTTTTTTATTAGCTAAACTGTGAATAACTCTAAATACTTCATGACAAGTAGCATGAACATAAAACATTGAATCAATCGGCTGCACCAGTAGTGCAATCAGTGGAGTTAAAAGCACCAAAATTGAATCAAACGGTCTTTACAATACCCCAAACTGTTTTTTTTTTTTGTTTGCTAGTGGAACGCGTCACTGCTCTATTAAAATGAGATAAATTTTCTCTTTTGATATTATTATGATGATAAAAATAAATATGATTTAAAATTAGTTCTACCGCTTGATACCAGAAACTAATCCTTTGTTTCCCTAAAACGTGTAACGTTACCGATAGATTTCCTAGTCCACTTCAAATTTAAAGTAATATCCTACCTACCCTACCATCAAGTTTATCCCTAAACGCGTTTTTAACTATGCTAGACGAAATTAACCCATTTAAAATTTGAAACCGATTTGATTTTTTTTCTAGAATGAAGTTAGATCTATAGCTAACACTGTATAGGCTTTCACGGCCGGTGTAACTAACCAACAGCTTCTTGCGGGTTTTGTCGTGTGTCAAAACTTTCGCTCGACGTTTCGCTGTTCATACTGACAGCTTCTACAGGATAACTGAACTGGTTCTCCATGGTCCGACAATCTTCTTATATACGCCCCTGGTGCATCCAATCGTGTAGTTTCCGCTCCATTGACCGTGACGGTTCCTAGTAGGCTCTTCCACGTGTTGCTAAGGTGGTACCCTTCTTCTCTGTTAACGGTTTTATTCTTCTCTATTTCTATGGCTTCCCTGATGAGTCTTTTCCCGTAGTTCTTGGTGGTAGTTATTACTTTTACATTCTTGAAATCCATTTTGTGTCCGGTATCGTGCATGTGTTCTGCCACCGCTGATTGCTCGGTCCTTCTTAATCTTGCGTTCCTCTCGTGTTCTTTTATTCTTATGTCGATGGCTCTTCCTGTTTGTCCGACGTAGCACTGTCTGCATTGGCATGTTATCTTGTAGATACCTTCTGTGCGCCCCTTGGTATCTTATCCTTTGCGGTCGTAGATACGCCTGATCGACGTTGCAGTCCCGAAGCGTACTTGTACGTTACGGTTTCTTCAAAATTCGGCCTACTTTATCGGTGACTCCGCCTAAACACGCCATCCCTCTTCGTGGTTCTGTAGTTGTCTCCAAATAATTGTAATAGCCAACTTGTTTATGGAAGCATTCGAAGAAGAAGCCCTAAGTTCCAGCGATATGAAACCCAAGTGTTGGTTGCGATATGTCGACGATACTTTTGTAATACGGCAACACGGAGAAAAAAAAACTACAACAGTTCTTGGAACACATAAACTCACAGCACCCAGCCATCAAGTTTATCATGGAGAAAGAACAAAATGGAAATCTCCCTTTCCTGGATGTTATGGTTAAGAAAACAAACGAGGAATGCTACAGCACGCAGTATTTAAAAGAAGACATACACCGATAGATATCTGCATGCAAGATCTACTCACCATCATCCGATGCAGAGAAGAAGCATTAATACAAACATTGCTATCCAGAGCCGAAACCATCGGTGACGAACAACATCTTACCAGTGAAAAGATACATTTGGAGGAAGCACTAAAGAAGAATGGTTACACTGACATCGACATAAGGAGAGCCACTAAGAAGAAGACGACAATGGAGACAACTACAGAACCACGAAGAGGGATGGCGTGTTTACCTTACATAGCAGGAGTCACCGAAAAAGTAGGCCGAATTTTGAAGGAACGTAACGTACAAGTACGCTTCGGGACTGCAACGTCGATCCAACAGTATCTACCGACCGCAAAGGATAAGATACGCAAGGGGCGCACAGGAGGTATCTACAAGATAACATGCCAATGCGGACAGTGCTACGTCGGACAAACAGGAAGAGCTATCGATATAAGAATAAAAGAACACGAGAGGGACGCAAGATTAAGAAGGACCGAGCAATCAGCGGTGGCAGAACACATGCACGATACCGACACAAAAATGGATTCAAGAATGTAAAAGTAATAACTACCACCAAGAACTACGGGAAAAGACTCATCAGGGAAGCCATAGAAATAGAGAAGAATAAAACCGTTAACAGAGAAGAAGGGTACCACCTTAGCAACACGTGGAAGAGCCTACTACGAACCGTCACGGTTAATGGAGCGGAAAGTACACGATTGGATGCACCAGGGGGGTATATAAGAAGAATGTCGGACCATGGAGAATCAGTTCAGTTATCCTGAAGAAGCTGTCAGTATGAACAGCTAAACGTTGAGCGAAAGTTTTGACACACGGCGAAACCCACTAGAAGTTGTTAGTTATAGATCTATAGCTGTTACATTCGTTTTGAACGCAGTTCTGATATTGCAAATAAAATTTCATTCGGCTATTTTCGTAATTTCCACTTTGTTTTAGGATTTTGTACTTGCCCTTAATTACGTTGTTTGAAATTAAAGCTGTTTTACAAATGTATTGAATAAAATGCTACGCCCAAGTAATTGTCAGTACATTATTTTCTCGTAGTTTCTTCGTTATTATAAGGTGCTTTTTTACTGTTCTTGTGTTAACAGAATTATATTTCTAGGTTTGTACCATCATTCGTCAAAATCGAAGAGACAGACGAAGGTCCTTATATAGTAACACCAGTAGATGTTCAACAAGAAAATTCGAAGCCGTACAATAATGAGGTAACACCATTTCTGCGTCCAGAAGGAAATTTGGCATCGTAATCAGGAGAAAATGCAAGACGTTAGTGCAGTCAACACATATGAAGCGTGCGGAAGTGGTTATGAGGGCAAAGAAAGTTATAACGCGCACATAAATGCCGTTGACGAAATTGGTAACATCTACAGATGCGAATTTTGCAGCCAGCATCTTCGCCGGATGAACATAGTTTGGTCGTTCATAAAACAACTCACACGGGAACATTTATATATAGATGTGATAGATGCAATTGCGGTTACCTTGAGTTGCACGACCTGCAAATTCATCAAAAAATTCATCAGTGTTTGTTTAATTTTTTTTGCAATGAATGCGGAAAAGGCATCAAGAGCAAGTATTCATTTAAAAAGCATATGAAGAATCGCCACAATGTGCACGAGAAAGCTTTTACAACTGAACAAACTCCAAAAGGTCACATCCAGACGCAGATGGAAAGGAAGCCTTTCATATGCAAATTTTGCGAAAAGAGTTTTGCAACCAAGCAATATCTGGAGAATCATATAAGAACACATACGAAAGAAAAGCCTTATATATGTAAGGTTTGTGATAGGGGTTTTGCGCAAAGTGTAAATCTAGTGATGCATTCGCGTTCGCATACTGGTGAAAAGCCCCACACGTGCAAGTTTTGCCAAAAATGCTTTGCAACTAAACAAATCATGGAGAGACACTTACGAACACATACGAAAGAAAAGCCTTACATATGTACTTTTTGCGATAAGAGTTTTGCGACAAAACAAGCACTGAATGTACATACACGAATACATACACAAGAAAAGCCTTATATATGCAAATTTTGCGAAAGAGGTTTTGCGGTCAAACAATCCCTGAATAATCACATACGAACACATACGAAAGAAAAGCCTTACGTATGTAAACTTTGCGATAAGGGTTTTGCACAAACTACACACTTGGCGTTGCATTTGCGTGCACATACTGGTGAAAAGCCCTACATATGCAAGTTTTGCGAAAAAGGCTTTGCAGCCAAACAAGCGATGGAGATTCACATGCGAACACACACGAAAGAAAGGCCTTACGTATGCAAATTTTGCGGGAAAGGTTTTGCAGCCAAACAAGCCATAGAGAATCACATACGAACACATACGAAAGAGAAGCCTTACGTATGTAAATTTTGCGATAAGAGTTTTACACAGTCTGGACCCCTAGGGAAGCACTTGCGTACGCATACTAGTGAAAGGCCATGCGTATGTGAGTTTTGCAAAAAAGATTTTACGAGCAACATGGCCCTCAAGCAACACATGCGGATACACACTGAAAAAAAGGCTTAGCTATGTGAAGGGATTTTTGGAAATTTGGAAGCTTAAGGCAACATAGTGAAAGGCTCCATTATGTGTAGTTCTGGAGACTGATCACTTACTGATTTGCTTCTTCTTTAGAATAAGGAAATTGTAAAATATTATAACTCTGAGTAACTTTTCTTCGCCTTCAAATTTTATTTAATTGAAGCAAACCTTTTCTAGTGTTGAAATTGGATAAGTTGTGACTATTGGCTTTGATTCACTGACTCTAAATGAGACCAAAAGAAATGCTTTAAACGACACCAATTTTGGGAAATACAATACTGGTAAAAGACATACAAGCACACGGGAGCAAACACTGGAAATACACTCAATTTTCAAGCCGATTTTGAAAAACACAATATTACCACTGAAAGCAACACAAGAGAGTTAACTATTCAATTTACTACGTAACAATTTAAGCCAAACACATGCTAAACGACAGCAGGGAAAGTTGGCAATGGGAGGAAGCTGAATATCGAACTGTTGAATACTATCATCTATAGTTCAGTAGCTTAGTATGTTTCGCTTTTAGTTTACAGTTGTTTTCATTACGCTTGTGCTATAGTTTGAAAGAGTATTTAGACTGGAATGGTGGTCAAGTGATTTTAGTTATTCTTATATTTAAGCAAATTTATAATCTCATGTAAACCCTAAAAAAAAGAATTAAGTGTTTTCAATAAAGCGAATACAGGTATAACTTTTATTGCTTATGTATTACAGGTGCTTTCCTTGGGAATAGATTGTTTTAGAGGTTAGGCCTCTGGCTGTTTAAAATAAAGAGTGGGTCCTAATATCAGATACTTGATGTTAAGAATCCTTTTTAAATATCTGCTTTATACTATATTTTAGGTTTAGAAATGGTTAGGACAGCGATGAAATGTTTTGAATTGAGCGAATTATTTTCTGACTTCTGGACAGGGAAGGATGGACGGAAGTCAAAAAATAATTCGCGCAATTCAAAACATTTCATTGCTGTCCCAGCCGTTTCTAAACCTAAAAGATAATATAAATTAGATATTTAAAAGGATTCATTCTTCATGTCGAACATCTGATACTAGGATCCCCTCCTTACTTTAAAGAGATGTGGAAGGGGACTAAATATTTTATTTTTAATATCGATGGGAAGATAGAGGTTATTTTTGTTTTAAATGGCTGAATTATTTTTTTAATTTAATATGTACATGCACGTTCTTGAGGCCCTTTAACTTTTGCCTAGTTCTTTCCTTACTTGAAGGGCGTCCTTTTACTGTTCTCGTATTAATAAAATCATGTTTCTAGGTTTGTACCATTATGCGCCAAAAACGAAGATGTAGAAGAGGGTCCCTACATTATAACACCTATAGACATTCAACAAGAAAATTTGAAACAGTACAATAATGAGGCAACGCTATTATGCATCGAAAAGGAAATCTGGGATCTTCATGAGGAGAAAATGAAACACATTAGTGCAGTATACGTATGTGAAGCGTGTGGAAGTGGTTATGAGACGGAGGAAAGTTATAACAAGCACAAAAATGTCTTGCACGGAAATGGTAACATCTACAAATGCGAATTTTGCAACAAGAACTTTTCGGATAAACACAGTTTGTTCGTTCACAGAACAACACACACGAAAGAGTTTACCTATAGATGTGATAGATGCAACCGCGGTTACCTTAAGTTGCACGACCTGCAAATTCATCAAAGGATTCATCAGAGTACGTTCTCTAGCGGTAAATGCGGGAAAGGCATCAAGAACAAATATTATTCAAAGAAGCATATGAAGGATCACAACGATATGCAGGAAAAAGCTTTTACAACTAAAGAATCTCTAAAGGGTCATGTACAAACATACAGGGAAAGAAAGGTTTACGTATGCAATTATTGCGAAAAGAGTTTTGATAGCAAAGAAGTCTTGGAGCATCACATACGAACACACACGGAGAAAATATGTAAATTTTGCGATAAGAGTTTTTCGAGCAAATGTCATTTGAATATACACATACGAACACATACGAAAGAAAAGCCTTACATGTTGCAACTTTTGCGAAAAAGGTTTTGCAGTTAAAGCAACCTTGGTGAATCACATACGAACACATACGAAAGAAAAGCCTTACATATGTGAATTTGCGATAAGCGTTTTGCGCACGGTGCAGCAATAGTGTACCATTTGCGTACACACACCGGTGAAAAGCCCTATATATGCAAATTTTGCAAAAAAGGTTTTGCATCCAAGCAAATCATGGACAAGCACATACGAACACACACGAAGGAAAAGCCGTACATATGTAAATTTTGTCATAACAGTTTTGGGCAAGCTGTCACCCTAGCGTATCATTTGCGAACACATACTGGCGAAAAGCCCTACATATGTAAATTTTGCGATAAAGGTTTTGCACAAACTACCCACTTGGCGTTGCATTTGCGTGGACATACTGGTGAAAAGCCCTTCATATGCAAGTTTTGCGAAAAAGGTTTTGCAGCCAAACAAGCGATGGAGATTCACATGCGAACACACACGAAAGAAATGCCTTACGTATGCAAATTTTGCGGGAAAGGTTTTGCAGTCAAACAAGTCATAGAGAATCACATACGAACGCATACGAAAGAAAAGCCTTACATATGTAAATTTTGCGATAAGAGGTTTACGCAGTCTGGACCTCTAGGAAGCACTTGCGTACGCATACTAGTGAAAGGCCATGCGTATGTGAGTTTTGCAAAAAGGATTTTACGAGCAATACGGCTCTCAAGCAGCACATGCGGATACACACTGAAACAAATGGCTTAGCTATGTGAAGGGATTTTTGGAAATTTGGAAGCTTAAGGCAACATAGTGAAGGGCTCCATTATGTGTATTTCTAGAGGCTGATCACTTACTGATTTGCTTCTTCTTTAAAATAAGGTAATTGCAAAATATTTTAACTCTGAGTAACTTTTCTCCGCTTTCAAGTTTTATTTAATTGAAGCAAATTGATTCACTGCCTCTAAATGAAACCAAAAGAAATGCTTGAAGCGACACCAATTTTGGGAAATACAATACTGGCAAAAGTCATACAAGGACACGGGAGCAAAGACTGAAAATACACTCAATTTTCAAGCCGATTTTGAACAGCACAATACTACCACTGAAAGCAACACAAGGGAGTTAACTATTCAATTTACTACGTAACAATTTAAGCCAAACATATGCTAAACGACAGCAGGGAAAGCTGGCAAGGGGAGGAAGCTGAATATCGAACTGTTGAATACTATCATCTATAGTATAAGATTAAATAATTTGTGGATATTGATTTTGCTCAAAAGAAGCGCCTAAAGCAATACCACTTTTGGCGAATACAATATTAGCAAAAGCAGTAGTTTTTCGAGCCAATTTTGAGAAACACTTCGTCTGTAAATTTCCAAATAGTCAAAATCACTAGCGTCACCCCTTACGAAACACAAGTGCAAATTCGTGTATTCTTGTATCCAGGCGATATCTCGCCTAAGAAGAAACGTTTCTTTTCATGTCCAGGCCTATTTGTATTATTTTTTCTGATGAAGTTGTAGCGCAATTGTATATATGTAGTCAAAACGTTTTAATTAATTACTTTGTTTAATTATGAATAGAAAACATTGTAAGCAGATTATGATGTATTTTCGTATATATAAGGAAATTTATAATTTCTTGCGAACCGTTGTTATTTTCAATAAAGTAAATGTTGGCATGTGTAAACCACAACTAATATTATTTATTTATTTCCTTGGTAATGAATGGTTCTAAAGTTTACGTCTCTTGCGTTTGTCCTAATATCGGATATTCGACATTAAGAGCTCTTCTTGAGTATCTGCTTTACGTTGTGCATTTGGTTTAGAGATGGATGGGAGGAGAAGTGAGGCTTAACTTACTAGATTATTTATTTTTTACATTGGAGTTGAAAGAAGAGAATGATTGTTTCTTTTGACTATTTTTTTCTTTTAAATCAAAGCTGATCAAATTTTTGCCACTTTAAGGTTTACAAATGCTTAAGTCTCAACCTTTCTGCATTTATAAGGATTTATGACATTCTATGAGCTACGAAAATATACAGAACAGTCATATCAGTTACAGACGTTTACAGCTCTTATAGAAGTTTTTATAGAGGCTATAGATTTACACAGACTCGCACTATAAATATATTTCCTTACTTGTTTTAATATCATTCATTTTACATTTACGTAGTGGTAACAATTTAACAAGTTACTTGAATTTGCCTGAAATTTATGTACATTCATTCACTTGTTTAAATGGCTTTGCTCCGATAAGCCATTGAAAAGTGCCCCTCAAGCTATCAGGCTAAAATTAAAGCAAATGAGTACTACTATCACACATACTATAAATACAAAAAATTAGCTCAATCGATGCCACCCCATTCGAGATATTAGCATAAGGGTGGAAAAATTCAATATTTTTTTTCTCAGGAACTACTTACGCTATCATGTTCAAAAAAATTATGTAAGTAAACACTGATTATGGGCATTCTATAAAAAATTAAGAACTAATTCCCTCCACTCAGTTCAAAGTTATTATTATTTTCCCTTTTTAAGGGGTTTTTTTTTGAGTTTGGTTCAAGGTGCCAGCTTGGCTTTTTGTTATATTAGACCGTATGCATTTAGGTTTATTATATATTTTTTCAGTTTTTTCTGTGTGGTAGAACATGTAAATAAAAAATCAAAGCTCTTTGAATGATCTTAGTAAAACAATCTGTTATTGTTTATTTTAGGGTTAAAACAACTGTTCATCCATCAATTTCAGGATTATCTGTATGTATATTTCAGCCATAGTAGTTATAAAAGTATGGAAATTAAAAAAAGAAAATTAGAACAACAAAATAATATTTATTTCCGTACACGCAGTTGAAAGTTATTGTTATTTTTCCTTTTTGAAGGGGGATTTTTTTTTGAGTTGAGTTGAATGTGTCAATCTGATTTTTGTTATATAGTAATGTATGTATCTGGGTTCATTATATATTTTTTAAGTTCTTTCTGTGTGGTAGATCGTGCAAATAAAAAAGGAAAATCATCGAGCGGTTTCAGGATTATCTATATGTTGTATATTTTAGCCCTAGTAGTTATGAAAACACTGAGCTATAAAAAATAATTCTGTAAGAATAAATAATAATAAGTAATATATTATTATATAATATATTAACTATTGTTACATTTAGTATTAACATATATGTATTCATAATCAATATAAAATAATATTTAGCTCCGTACATGAAGTTCAAAGTTCCCTTTGGGGGTGGTTTTTTGAATTTAAGGTTCCAACTTGACTTTTTGCTGTATAGTAATGCCTACATTTGGGTTTACTATATACTTTTTTCCTAATAAATTCTTTACAAGTGATATCATATGAACTGAGAAGTATGCTCTTGATTTGCAATCTTCACTGATTTTTCTGGGAATAATGAATAGGCCCAAATAAATATTTCTATCATCTTCATCGTTTATTTATTTGTTTAAGTTTTTTTCTTCCAGATATTTTTATTAGCAAACCATCGCGATTAATACAGTTATGTGAGCACATATTTTAACTTGCTTTCTACAGCACTGCTGTTTATTCTACATAGAGAAATTACATTAAACAACAGTCTCCAAACTCTCACAATCAAATAATTAAAACAAATTATGCACGTCTCAGAACATTGATTAAAGAAATATGTATAATAAATGTATATATCTATTTGGCAGTTAGAACAAAAGTAAAATACGAATAGCGGTTCTGTTCAACATTAAGAAAATCATAACAACTATAAATACATAGCTTGTTGCAATAACAAATATGGATAGAATTATGTTGTTACTAGAACAATAAATATCTAACAGAGATCTGATTGATTTATGTTAATATGTTATATCATATAAAAACATATATATTGTACCAAAACGCATAGATTTATAGGCAACAAAAAATCAAGTCGAATTGTTAAATCCAGCTTGAAAAAACATCCCCCAAAAGGAGAAAACTTCGAACAGAGTGTGCGGAATTAAATATTATTTTATTGTTACAATATTCTTTTTTATATGTCGATGCTTTTATAGATACTAGGGCTGAAATGTACATATAAATGATCCTTAATCCGATCGATGAATAAATTGAATTTTATCCTTAAAATAATCAATAACCCAATGCAGCTGCTAAGATCAGAGATTTTATTTTTTATTTGTATTACTTCATTGAAATAACTTGACGAAATATATAATAAACCCAAATATAATTATATACTCATGTACATACAATAAAAAGTCAAATTGGCACCTTAACCCAACTCAAAAAAATCACCCCTGAAGAAGGGAAAATAATAATAACTTTGAACTGAGTGTACGGAATTAAATATTATTTTATTGTAACAATATGCTTTTGTATATTTCGGTGCTTTTATAACTAATAGAGCTGAAACATTTATACAAATAATCCTGAAATTAATCGGTGAATAATTATTTCAACCCTAAAATAACCAATAACAAATTGCTCCTACTAAAATCATTCAAAGAGATTTGATTTTTTATTTACATGTTCTACCACACAGAAAAAACTGAAAAAAATATATAATAAACCTAAATGCATACGGTCTAATATAACAAAAAGCCAAGCTGGCACCTTGAACCAAACTCAAAAAAACCACCCTTAAAAAGGGAAAATAATAATAACTTTGAACTGAGTGGAGGGAATTAGTTCTTGATTTTGTATAGAATACCCGTAATCAGAGTTTACTTACATTATTTTTTTGAACGTGATAGCTTAAGTAATTCCTGAGAAAAAAAATAGTGAATTTTTCCACCCTTATGCTAATATCTCGAACAGGGTGGCATCGATTGAGCTAATTTTTTGTATTTATAGTATGTGTGACAGTAGTACTCGTTTGCTTCAATTTCAGCCCGATAGCTTTAGGGCCACTTTTCAATGGCTTATCGGAGCAGAGCCTTTCTATTTAAATTTTGTATCTTTAATAATTTTTTTTTTGCGAAACACACTTCAGAACTATTGTTCAGTAATAGTGTCTTGTTTCGTTCACAGCTGCCGTGAACATCTTCAGAAGTGAGGTCGAAGTTTCCTTCGCGATAACTCGTCGTTTAGTGATCCGACGTCCTGAGAGATGTCATTATATATAGTCGGTGTCAATGTAACAGGCGTGATGGACGCTTCATGCGTGACGAACTTGGCAAACTTTTGTCCTTTTATGTCCGGATTTACAATTAGTGTCAATTCGCTCTTGGTGCTTCGTTATTAAATTTTTTATGCTTCGGTACTTTACTCGAGCCTTGGCGCCCATTTACCGAAATTTAAATCAACCCCTTAAGATACTCACCTACATCTCCATTGAATTACGCCGTTAGCATACTGCTCTTGCTATAGCAGATAGATTGTCACCGGATATTTATCCTCGCTTGACGCAGCTGTTGAGCGAAGTATTACTGTTCCTAGTCGACAACAGGTAGGTGACCTCCTCGATTACCCGCAGTTCGCGCTTTTTAGTTTAATTGCGTTTAGATCCAGCATTAAAGTTTTTAGATGATTTCAGCTTTCAGTTAGCGGCGGTAGAAATATACTTGTGTTTTGTGGGTTCTTGTAAAATCGATAGGTAGCACGTGCCTCAACCCGATAAATACGAATGCGTCTAATCGTTGTAAAATGGGATTCATTTCTCTAACTTTCTCATCGTTAACATAAAGAATTTCTGATCCTGTCCTCATCCCGGTGTTTAAAAAACTAATTTATGGTTTTAAAAATGGTTTTTTATTATATTATAATTATAATTTATTTCTTCCCTCCTAGTTTTGATGTTAAAAACTACATTTCATTTAGTTATTTTCGTTATTTTTTCTTTGTTTTCAGGTTAGATAACTGCGTAATAGTTATGCCGTTATTTTGAGCAAAATTAATGCCGTTTTATTCATTGAAATGTTAGGTTTAAGTTAAGAGTAATGTATTGTGTTTATTTCCTCTATTACAAATGCAACTGAATCTGTACGTGCAAGTACCTGATGGTACAACATTTTCCGGTGGCTTCTTCGTTATTATAAGGCGACTTTCTACCCTTCTTGTATTAATAGAATCATATTTCCAGGTTCGTACAATCATGTGTCAAAAACGAAGATATAGAAGAAGGGCCTTATATTGTAACACCAGTAGATATCGATCGGTACAATGATGTGGTAACGCCACTATTCTGCAGCAAGAAGGAGGTTTGGGATAGCATACATATGCAAACATACATGAAAGAAAAGCCTCACGTTTGCAAATATTGCGAAAAAGGTTTTCCAACCAAGCAAGCTCTAGAGAATCACGTACGGACACACACGAAAGAAAAGCCTTACGTGTGTAAATTTTGCGATAAGAGTTTTGGCGCAAACTGGAAATCTATTGATGCATATGCGTACGCATACTGGTGAGAAACCTTACGTATGTAGTGTTTGCGGAAGGGGTTTTTCGAACAAACAAGTTCTGGAGACACACATGCGAACACACACGAAAGAAAAGCCTTACATATGTAAATTTTGCGGTAAGGGTTTCACGCAACCTGGCAACCTAATGATACATTTACGTACACATACTGGAGAAAAGCCCTACGTATGTCATGTTTGCGAAAAGGGTTTTGCGAGCAAACAAGTTCTGGAGATACACATGCGAACACACACGAAAGAAAAGCCTTACGTGTGTAAATTTTGCGATAAGGGTTTTAAGCAAACTGGACCTCTAGTGAAGCACTTGCGTACACATACTGGTGAGAAGCCCTACGCATGTGACGTTTGCGAAAGGGGTTTCGCGAGCAAACAAGCCCTGGAGACACACATGCGGACACACACGAAGGAGAAGCCTTTCATATGTAGATTTTGCAATAAGGGTTTTGCGCAAAGGGCTCACCTGGTGATACATTTGCGTTCACATACTGGCGAAAAGCCCTACATATGTGGTATTTGCGGAAAGGGTTTTGTAACCAAACAAGCCCGGAATGTACACATGCGAGGGCACATGAAAGAAAAGTCTTAAGCACCTAAATTTTGTGATAAGGGTTTTATGCAAATTAGGTAACTAGTAAAGAATCTGCGTAAACATATTGATGAGCCTTAGCTAACTAACCGTTTAATTGAAACCACAATGTGAAAATTAAATAACTCCTCATGATTAACTTTGATTCATTGGTCGTAAAAAGGAATAAAAGAAAAATGCTTAAAGCGAAGCCGATTTTGGGAAACAGAATGAAATAATATTTTTAATTGTGTAAGGTTGGAATATGGGTATACTATGAAATACTAAATAGATGAAAAAAAATACCTTTGAGAAAGACGGAATTCCGTTGAAACGTCAAGAATAATGAAAATTAATTAAAAGGAATTAAAAAAAAAATTAGCTACTAATTTCAAGAGTTTTATTTAAAGTTATAATACTGTATATATGTATTTTTATGGAGAGAGTACTTGATATTCTACTATTATTAAAAAGGAAATGTTACTATTTTACTTAGTTATATTTTAAAACTAATTAGATATAATAGAAAAAGGATATAATATGTAGCAGCAGACAACCAGACGATGTTCAGGTGATGTAGGAAATCTCTGCATTTGGCAAGTCCTTCAAGGCATTTTTCTTCAGAATTTTCTCTTCAGGAATAAAGATGATCAGCAGTGATACACCTACACATCGAAAATGAATATTAGAATTTCATTAGTATATTTTACAATAGCTATTGACAGATCAAATTTGGATCCACGTTTAATTCAAGTGAACAGTTTTATTATTTTTACTGTGTATTTATGTCAGTTAAATTTAGTCTAATAACGTTTGTATATGCATTGGCAGTCCAATTGCTTTGATATGTCAACAGAAAGACTTGGAGAAATTGCTGGAAATTGCGTTCTGCAACAATTCTATGTGTATAAATGGTTGCCTGCCTTTTAGGTGCAATAATGAATTTTAAGATTGTTAATTTTATATAGTAATAAGTGTTTAAAAATTTCAAATGTATTTTTCCTCATGATCTACTGACACATACCTTTATCATATTTCAATTGTAAGGTGATTCCAGATTTTGTAATTTTATTTATTTTCATTTCGTTTAAACATCTGACAGTTCTTTCGATCACATGGGCATTCTCATGTATAAAACAATGGATGTTCCCCTCATTTCGGTTACATTAACGGATTTTCACAGACAGTTGGACTCCTTGACGAAGACAATCGCTTTCAAGTCAGTTAAAACATTTTCAATTAGAACCATTCACTAACCAAACTTTGTTCGAGGCAGACCTATCTCAATTTGTTCTTGAAAAATTTAACGGCTATTTCGTAAAAATCCAATTTTATCCCAAATCACAACCTAAAAATAATTGTTAATTGTTAAACAAAGTTTTTCACACAAATATTATCCAAATTACCCGCAACCTTTTGGGTAATTTTTCTTCAACGACGATTTTCCTGAGTTTCCTGTTATGATGTTCCTGTCCTGAACGAGCCACTTTCCGTGATCTGATGTGACGACGATGGTACGAGGGCCCTGATCCGACATTCGAACATTCCAGACCACTCCAATGCTCACAGAAGGTATTCCTCTTCAAATCTACCTAAAAATAAACGTTTTATTTTCATTCTAATCTAAATTTAATTATACTTATAAGAAATTTCATTTTTATTCGTTCAGAAAGAATTGAGGTTAGAAAATTGTTTGTATCGTTGCTAAAACCGTTCGCAGTTACATGGGGAAATTTGTGTAATTAGGTTTATAAGTATTTGTTATGTATTTACGTTACGAACCAATATCCAGTAATTTACCATCAAGGCTGGCTACTCTGTTTCACACGTCTCTTTAAGCCTAACATAACTCCGTTTGAACTGTCAGAAAACGCGGGAATTTTGAAATTTAATTTAAACGTATTTACGTTCGAAACCATGAATTTCAATTGCAAAAAGTGGAATTACTAAATAAAACTTTAGTGTTATTAATTAAACGGACTCACGGACTTACCTGAGATAAATATCCAAAGATTTATGTCTGATTTTAAACAAGTTCACATTTAGAATTTTTTTTTTATTAAATAAAATCACTTTTATTCGCAATGTTTTAATTTTAGATGAGAGATTGAATACCATTGAGGCACGACATTTTCATGCCTACGATATCATTTAAACTGGTCATTGACAGTAAAATTGAAGGAAAGGACATTTTTTGACAACAGTCCTGCACGCTTGCCTTTTATGTACTAAATATAAGAGAGTTAACGAGCTATTCAATATTTTTTTATGTCACCGCCCCTCGATCGGAAATATTTCTCACCCTGCATGCCATCTGGCTGGTGAGAGAGCACACTTCTGAATGAAGATTAAAGATAGAGGATACTGGGATGTATAAAATTTGTTTTTTTCTAATTTAATTAATGTATTTCTTTTCAAATTTACTTTTTTTTAATCCGGGCTGTATGCTACTGTGTAGCGTAACAGTATATTATTGAAAGATGTGTTATTAAATGAGAAAGAATAAAGGTGTTGATCAAATCTATATCGTATTTTATTGCGAGTGTATCTGCTCCCACTCCTCATTTCCGTTGCATAACTGTTGGGTTTTTTCGAATACTGAATCGAATAGTAGGTAGTTATTGCAAAAGCAGGTTACAACCAGTGCATATTTGATATGATGGAAACGATAACCTAGATTCAAGCCTTACATATACGGTTACAGAGCAGACATTATGCGTGAAGTTCTTGATACATATTGTGCTAGTTTAGTTAATTTATATTATTGAATTGCACCGTTTCTAGCTATACTTTTATATAATCCATTAGTGACTCTTAATAGTAACTTCATAATGATTGATTCGTATCTTAACATGATCACATTTTCAGGTTTATACCACCAAGAATGAAAAACGAGGATGTAGATGAGGATCTCTACGTTATAGCACCGTTAGATATTAAAGAAGAAAATTTCGAACAATACAAAGAAGTACTACCATTGCAAATTGAGAAGGAGATTTCGGATCGCCAGGAGGAAAAGCCGTATAAATGCGTATATTGCGGGAAGGGTTTTGGATCCAAATATAGCTTGAAAAGACATATACTAACACACACGGGAGAAAAGCCTTACACGTGTAAATTTTGCGAAAAGAATTTCACCCAACGTGCACACCTAGAAATGCATTTGCATACACATACCGGCGAAAAGCCCTACATGTGTAAATTTTGCGAGAAAAGCTTTGCAACCAAACGTAGTCTGGAGAGTCATATATGGACTCATAGAAAAGAAAAACCTTACGTATGTAAATTTTGCGGAAAGGGTTTTGCCCACAACGCATTCCTAGTGAGGCATTTCTATACGCATAGCGGTGAAAAGCCCCACATGTGTAATTTTTGCGAGAGGAGTTTTGCAGCTAAACACGATCTGAAGAGACACATACGAACTCACACGAAAGAAAAGCCTTACACATGTCAATTCTGTGAAAGGAGTTTTGCGAACAAAGGTAACTTGACAGAACACATGCGAACACATACGAAAGAGAAGCCTTTCGTATGTAAATTTTGCGGAAAAGATTTTGCCCACAGGTCACTCCTAGTGAGGCATTTCTATACACATACCGGTGAAAAGCCCTACGTGTGTAAATTTTGCGAGAAGAGTTTTCCAACTAAACACGATCTGGAGAGACATACACGCACACACACGAAGGAAAAGCCTTACGTATGTAAATTTTGCGAAAGGAGTTTTTCGCAAATGGCACATCTAACCACGCATTTGAGTACACATACCGGTGAAAAGCCCTATATTTGCAAATTTTGCGAAAAGGGTTTTGTAGCTAATGGTAGCCTAAAGAGGCACATACGGAGGACTCACTCGGAAGAAACTTCTGATAAGTGATAACCGCACACCTAGTGAGGTATATATGTATATCATACTACATTATAAATATATTACATTATAAATTGGTTGCCTTTGTCACCTTATTTTGACTTTGTTCTACGACTTCATAATCATAACATGTAATAAGCTCACATATAATCTTTTTTGTTTTCAGTTACTAATTAACTGGAATTATAATTAAACTAATACATAAAGACGCTTTCAAAATTAGTATAATACAAGCGCATTAAAACCAAAGCATTTGTGCAAAAAAATTAAAGCAAACGTATGTTGATTACAAAAAGGATTATTAAAAACAAGCACAAAGTTAATCAAATTATCAAAAAAAAATCAAAAAGCTTGATTGATTTATTAGCATTTAAATATAGATACAACATTCAAAATAAACGCTGAAACATACGATACGTTGCTGTTTCATATTGGATATTGCTTGTGAAGGTAACATATACCCTCCTTAAACTTCAGTACGGTTGCGGACGCTATGGAAGGCTGTTGCTCAATATCTTCTACTCCAATATTCAATGTTCAAGTGCTTAATTTGCGTAAAATTGTATCACAGAGACTCTTATATAACCAGTAGAAGTGAGTTGTTGATTAAGTTTGTAAGATAAAGAAAACGTTTAAGTTAAAACATATGAGATTTTATTTTATATAAAAGATTCGAAGTGTGAGACAGTGTAAAAACAACATAAATAAGGATATAAATATCTCGGTACGTAAAATGAGTTCGTTTATTAAACAATAATTGCGTTTGTAACTTGTAATTTTTTGAATGAGTACATATTGTAAATTTTACAATATGAATTTACCATAGAAATATAAATAAATTTAATCTGAAATTTCAAAGTTCCCGCGTCTTTTTTTTAAGATGTTTATCTGTGTGATTCTATGCTTAAATGACGGGCAAATCAGTATATGCAACATTTGAAGGTAAACATTACTGGGTATTCGGTTTCGTGCCGTCGATACACATTAACTAGTAGCATTTAAACTGTCAACTTAACTTCAAATTTTTCCACCAGTGCTCGCAAACTGGTTGGCGGTTTTGTACTTTAAAATAAAATTTCTTATAAGTATATTAAAATTTAGATACGAATTAAAGTAAAAGGGAGCAGATCAGCAAGCATCAGAGCGGGCAGGTCTGGTTAGAGCATCGAATGGTAGCTCTCGTACTTTTAGTTACTGAGAATGGCTCAGGACAGGAACATATCTCAGGAAAATCGTTGTTGGGGAAAACTTAACTGACAATTATGTAGGTAAAAAAGTGGGTAAAATTAATATGATAAATTCGGTTTAAAACTAACGCTCATCTTAGGTTGTAATTCGTAATAAATATGATTTTATTAAAATAGCCGTTGAAATGTACGCTTTCGAGTTACAAAAATTTAATCGACATAGCCTGCGATTGCCTTTGCAAGGGCTGCAAACTGCCTCAGAAAAGTACGTTAAATTCATCGATGTGAGGTTAATATAGGATATTTAACAGATGAGAATGCCCATGTGATCAAATGGAATTATGAAATGTTTAAAATAAATTGAAATAAATATTGCAAAATTCTGGAATCACCTGACATTCATTATAAAATAAAGGTACGTGTATGTACATCATAAAAAAATTCTTTTAGAAATTTATACATATCACTATATTTAATTAACAATCTCAAAAATGTCACTGTACAAAGAGTATATAACCTTGCATACACGTCGATTTTTAACAAACTCCAATTCCAGCAATTTTCTCTGTCTTTTGTTGACATATCAATGAACTTGGATTACAAATACATCTAAAAGTTGTATTAAACTAACTTTAAGCAAAATAAATACACTGTAAAAAGGTAAAAATGTTATTTCGAACTGAACTCGATCCAATTTGATTTCGATCTATACGTATCCTACTGCTGATCATATTTACCTCCTGAAAGGAAAATTCTGAAAGAAAATGTCTTTGAATGACTTGACAAAAAGCAAAATTAACGTCTGAAACGTATTTTTTTTGTTTTGTAAGTTTTTTGTTCTTCCTCCACTAATGACTCTTAATAATGACTTCACAATGATCACAATGATCTATAGCTAGCCGTCTCTGTTCTAATATTGTCACATTTCCAGGTATATGCCATCACGAATCAAAAACGAGGGTGTAGAAGAGAGTCCCTACTTTGTAACACCGTTACATATTAAAGAAGAAAATTTTAAACAACACCAAGAAGTAACTCCATTACACATTGTGAGTGAGATTCGGGATCGCTATGATGAGAAGCCTTACAGGTGTACATTTTGCGGAAAGGGTTTTGGATCCAAATTTAACTTGAAGAGACATATACGCACACACACAAAAGAAAAGCCTTACGTATGTCAATTTTGCGATAAGGGTTTTGCTATTCTTTCAAACCTAAACAGGCATTTGCTTACACATACCGGTGAAAAGCACTACACGTGTAAATTTTGCGAGAGGAGTTTTGCAGACAAACGTAGTATGGAGAGACATATACGGACTCACACGAAAGAGAAGCCTTACATATGTCAATTCTGCGAAAAAGGTTTTGCATCCAAAATGGAATTGGACAGACATATTCGATCACACACAAAAGAAAAGCCTTACGTATGTAAATTTTGCGAAAAGGCTTTTACTCAACATGCGTCCCTTGCGAGACATTTCTATACACATACCGGTGAAAAACCCTATATGTGTAAATTTTGCGTGAAGTGTTTTGCAGCCAAACGTGATCTGGAGAGACATATACGGACTCACACGAAAGAAAAGCCTTACATATGTCAATTCTGCGAAAAAGGTTTTGCATCCAAAATAGAATTGGGCAGACATATTCGATCACACACAAAAGAAAAGCCTTACGTATGTAAATTTTGCGAAAAGGCTTTTTCTCAACATGCAACACTAGCGAGGCATTTCTATACACATACCAGTGAAAAGCGCTATATCTGTCAATTTTGCGAAAGGGGTTTTGCAGTCAACAGCAGCCTAAAGAGACACCTAGGGACTCACGCGAAAGAAAAGCCTTACAGGTGTCAATTCTGCAAAAAAGGTTTTGCATCCAAAATAGATCTGGGGATACACATACGGACACACACGAAAGAAACTTGTGATAACAGCACGCCTGTACAAAGTACAAAGACTTTGTGCAAATTGGAAACCTAGGGACGCGTTTGCGTACACATATCAAAAATCATATATACATACTGTTATGGTACATACGTAGGATGAACCATCAACCATATTAGATGTAATTATTATTTTATGTACATACCTGTTTGTAAGTCTAGTATGTAGTTGGATTTAATCAATTCGCATTGTAGCCGTGGTAATTAAATATATAAATTTATCGTCTGGTAACTGTATGATATTCCAGTCCTATTCCTAGGTTTCGACTTTACTTCAAAGGGGTAGAGGTTCAATGTAATTCATATGAACTAAATGAGTCGAGTCCAACAATAGGGAATCGAAATCCTACTAAGGCGACACCACTGAGCACAATAAAGAACCCTTATTCTGCTAAGTTCTTAACAGCAATTTAATTTCATCCCTATATTATATACATATCTATGTGATTTCTTTTTGTAAATCTTTTGCAATAAATAGGGAAATACGGACGAATTTTAGAATATTTTAATCTGTAAAATACAATAAATAAATTACAAAAAATGAATATTCGATTAATTAAAAAAAATCAAAAAATTGTGTAAATGTAAAATGTGTACTTAAATGTTGATGAATCTCATGATCTGTTGATGATTTTGGTTGATGCTATATCTAATTCCTTTCCTTTAATTTAAATTTGTCGTGTCTTATTCCTATTCGTTTCAAAACACTTGCGGTGTTATGTTCAATTGTTTTTTTATGTTTAGCTGTTTAGATGATAATGCTTCTTCTATAATTATGCTGGAAAAGGGGCATTTAAATCGGTATTGTATAATACACGATTGCAACCTTATTTTTTTTTTTTTCATAGAACAAACAAATTTGTTCTCAATTCTTCAACCATGGGCAAAAAGCAAAATTAACGCCCGAAACATATTTTTAGAGTTTTCGATCCTTGCTCCACTAATCACTTCATAATGATCCATAGCTAGCCATTTCTGTCTTAATATGATCACATTTCCAGGTTCATGCCATCACGCATCAAAAACGACGATATAGAAGAGGGTCCATACATTGTAACAGCGTTAGATATTAAAGAAGAAAATTTTAAACAACACAAAGAAGTAACACCATTACACATGGAGAAGAATATTTGGGATCCCTATGATGAGAAGCCTTACAAATGCACATTTTGTAGAAAGGGTTTTGGATACAAATTTAACTTGAAGAGACATTTACGGACACATACGAAAGAAAAACCTTACATATGTGAATTTTGCGAAAAGAATTTTACGCAAGATGCATACCTAGAGAAACATTTACGTACACATACCGGTGAAGAGCCCTATATCTGTCTATTTTGCGAAAGGGGTTTTGCAGCCAAACGTGATCTGGATAGACATATACGAACTCACACGAAAAGAAAGCATTGCACATGCCAATTCTGCGAAAAAGGTTTTGCATCCAAAGTGGAACTGGAGAGACACATACGAACACATACAAAGGAAAAGCCTTACGTATGTAAATTTTGCGAAAAGGCTTTTGCACAACATGCAAACCTGACGAGGCATTTTTATACACATACCGGTGAAAAGCCCTATGCCTGTATATTTTGCGAAAAGGGTTTTGCAGCCAAACGTGATCTAGAGACACATATACGGATTCACACGAAAGAAAAGCCTTCACATGCCAATTCTGTGAAAAAGGTTTTGCATCCAAAATAGAATTGGACAGACATATTCGATCACATACAAAAGAAAAGCCTTACGCGTGTAAATTTTGTGAAAAAGCTTTTTCTCAATATGCAAACCTGACGAGGCATTTTTATACACATACCGGTGAAAAGCCCTATATCTGTACATTTTGCGAAAGGGGTTTTGCAGACAACAGTAGCCTGAAGAGGCACATAGGGACTCACGCGAAAGAAAAGCCTTACACATGTCAATTCTGTCAAAAAGGTTTTGCGTCCAAAATGGAATTGGGCAGACATATACGAACACATACAAAAGAAAAGCCTTACGTATTGCTGTGAACTGATTGTCCAAGCATATAAGTTTAAAGAAATTAAAAATGACAAAATTAATTTAGCTAGCTCAGCAAAAATGAATTTAAAAGGGCGCCAGAGATTCTTATATCTCAAAGTAACTTTTTTAAAAAGTAATAGTGGGCGTTTGCAAAATTGACTTTCTTTAAAATCCCCAAAATTGAAATGGCAGATTCAAAAATAAAAGAACTATTTAAGATGATATTTAAATCATTAACTTTTATTGTAAAAGAAAAAAAAAAACATATACTACAAATTACAGGAAAAATTAAAACCATGAATATAAGATTCTGGCAAAAAACAAACCTGCATACGACTCTACAATTTAAAAAGGACAATGCAAATCCTTTAGCAAACAAAATGGTGAATTCGTTCTAGAAGGAATTTCTTATACCACAAAAAAAATATCCACGTGGTTTCAAAAATTCAAAGCAAACTAAAATTTAATTCAAATAACGTAGAGAAACAACCAAAATTAAAAATGAAATATAAATCAAGCTCACAGCTTCTCTTCACCTACCCCGAGGTGATTAAAATAAAATTAATATGAAAACTACAAAAAAACGGAAAATTTAAACTCTAAACGCGATCGCTTCTAAAACGAAAATTATTAAGGGGCCTTATACATAAATTGTGCACAATAATACAACGCCAATTAACAAGCGGAGACGTCTGAATAATGATCAAAATTAAAATAATCACCGAAACAAATCTTTACAAATGAAAAATCGTAAAATGGATGCAATGAGCTCAAAATTTACATGTACTTACATTCGTGACAAATATTCAGACTCTGAGCCCTAAAGAGGCCTCTCACCGCGTAAGTACACAACCGCTGCGCGCGCTGCAACAGCCGCATCAATCATAGAATACGCCTTATAAGAAGGACCAAAACAAGATAAACTAATGCTAAACATATAATCAAAGAAAAATAAACTAACTAACTGAACAAATAAATACATCCAACAAAACTACTAAATTCATAGCAAAATGTAAAAATAAACATAAGTGAGAATTTGCGCGCGGCAATGCCAAAACTTGATCTTGGAAATTAACAGCAAAAAGTTCAAAC